>CM039608.1:37179738-37265463 GCA_022457205.1 Saccharum spontaneum
AAATAATTTCCACCTCCTTTTATACCCTTCAATATCAGAGTTTCCAGCGTTAGAGTCTGGCCAATCATCAAATTGGTTTCTGATGTGTACAAGCATTCTATATGCTGATTTAACAGTGAAAATACCATTTCGTTCGTAATGCCATGCCCAAAAATCATCCTGTCGAGTAAAGCTCACCTGAAGGCTACCGACCGATAGTTGGGCTGGACAAACAAAAATATAAACAAACGGCCCATGACGGGGCCTTTTTCTTTCTTTTTATATAGGTGATTAGAATACAGTTTTGTTGAATTCACTCGAACAGATCTCTATTCTTCAAATGCACGATGGAGCTTATCACTGAAATGAAGCTGTAGGCATCTTGGCTTAGACCAGCATAATGATTGGCAATATAATGGCATGACCTGCTTCCCCCAACGTTGGGAGCCACCGATGGCTCTGTCAGGATAGAAACGTTAAGAGTTCTTTTGTGACTCTGACCTGTAAATTCTGGTTAATTCAGAGTTTCGTGACATCCTTCTTGACGTAACTTTCACTGGCAGACTTTATCTGCATACTGATTCATGGGCGAATTTATTTGGTACTGCAGTAGCAAAGGCTTTTGATATTCAATGACACTTCGATAATATAATTTCTGTCAAACCAGGGTAACAAAGAGACAATATTCAGTCCTCTAGCGTGGCAGTTCACATAAATGATACTTTGACCAGATATTAACAACAAAATATCAAACACGACGCAGCTAACAAAATACTGAGGCTTCCAGATCCAAGGATGTAGTAAACATGGAGAAAGGCCAGCTTGCTAGCCCATTGGATTCTTGTATATATGTCGTTGATGGCTTTTCTGTTAACAGAGATATTTCTTCCGGGGTGAATTAGTTCACATATGTTTTATGAGTAAGAGAATGATAATTTATTTTGGAAGTATGGTTTTCACTGATGATTATAATTTCTTGATTTTTTTTTTCTAAACTGAGTGAACTTTGCTTTGAATGGGATGGGATCTAAGTGAAAGCACTCAACAAACAGAGTACTCTCTGAACAGACTAAGTATGGTCTTGTCGTTAGCGAAAGAGCACTGAACATGGAATTAGTAGCTTTCCATCAATCGACATCTCTGTGAATGAATAGTCACTGCAAAGGACTAAATTGAAACCCAAAGATAAACTCGAATAAACAAGGAGTCATAAAAATGTTCCCTCTTTTTACATAGCTAGCAGTGAAGATGTCCTTTCTCTTTTTCATGTCTCTAAGAAAGTTGTTGGCTTGCTCTTCCTGTTCTTCTTGTTAGTTCCACAGACCACAGCAATTCACTTCTTGTTCTTCTTGATCTTCCTGTTCTTCTCTGCTTCTAGAGGTTTCACCACGCCATACTTGACGTCGACGAAGAGTGTCCTGCAGAACTTGTAGGCTTGCCTCATGACCTGGTTTTTTGCATCAGCCTTACCTCCGTCAAATAGGGAACCTTCAATAAAAATAAATATTAGGTGCTATTATTCCATTTACCTAGTGCAGAAGATATGTCAATTACAAAGGATGGCCCAAAGACTATAAAACAGGTCATTAGTCATTCAGGCAAAGCAACTATTTCAACTAACAGACATACATGCATCCGTGATCCCTGATTGGAGTCAAACAAAAAAAAACAGGCACACATGGTAAACAGTGCCATTGTAGATCAGTACACTATAAAGTTTCTCTTATGTAACAACAACAACAACAACAACTTAAAAATGTTCTCAGCATTGTTGTGACTAATAGCAGCCACTTCTAAAACTAGTTCAAACCATGGAGCTACTAAATCTCTTTGCAAAGAAACATTGAGAGGAACCAAATCACCAGGCCATGTATATTGTTCATTAAATAAAAGACCAATCACCAGGCCATGATCAATTGAAAAGCAGATTTAGCTTGATTATATTTCAGATGGGGAAAATTGCTGACTACAAACTTAAACTAAGCAATTCCCTTCCAGTTTCCACACTGACAATTGATGGACTTTGCTAGCTGAACCAACTTTAAGCTTACTTTCTCCTTTTCCTGTAAACATGATTTACACTCTGAAAACAGGAAATATAGTTGATAAGATGTGAAACCTTCTTATGCAAAGACTACACCATGCCTTTTCTTCCTGAATGTGAACCATTTTTTACTTGTTCCAGTCACCTATTGAACAAATTGTCAAGTACTAACTCCATGAGTTATACTGCATATCCTATAAAATAATGATTGAACAAACAAAATAAAAGGGGCCAAGATATTAGAAAATCCCCTTCTTGCAGGGCCTCACAATCTCTCAAAAACTTTCAGTTCATGAGATTCAGAATGTCAACCCTGGGGACAAAGAGCTTTGAAAGTCAACCCATTTACAGTAACAACTCAGCTATGACATCTATTTAACAGCCTTTCAGTACAATAGGGCCACATTTTAAAGAATCAGATGGCCCACATTTTTTTCAAAAAAACAGAGTTAATCGTTTTCAATCACCAGCCCATCTCTAAGCTAAATATCTTATAATCTTCATAGACATATATTCTAGAAAAAGAGACATATGTTCCATATATGATATACAGACATACGGTAGAACATGTATTCCGAATAATATAATCACTACAAATTAATATGTGTAAGACATTTTGCAAACGGACGCAATGTAACACCCTAAAATTTGAAGAAAAGAAAAATAGGGAAAATGTGATTTTTATATTTATTTTTGTGAAGCATGCAAATTTAGAATAAGAATAATTTTTATAAATTTAAAATTAAATATAAGGGTAGAAACATGATTGAGCATTCATGCTGCTGCATTTGGAGTTTTGTGTTGAGTGGTTTGAATCAAATTCAAATTTGATTTGAAAATCATTTGAAAAATGGATTTGAAAATTCTGGAAAGAAAAAGAAAAAAAAAAGAATTCTATTTTTCCCGGGCCGCTTCTTCATCCACAGCTGCAGCCGGCCCGTGATCTCCGTGCGGCCCATTCCTTCTCCCGCGCCGCCTTCGTCTCCTCTTGGGCCGAGCCGAGCCCAGCAAGCCGGCCCGTCTCGCGCGCGGCCGATTTCCCCCGCTCTGTGTCGCCGACAGGTGGGACCCGTTTGTCAGCGTCACCTTCCACCTTCCTTTCTTCTTCCTCTGGCTTTCCAACCGCGAGCTCACCTTCCCTCCTCTTCCGATTCGATCGGGCGGCTCGATCTCCTTCTCTTTCCATAGTTAGCGACGTCCCCGAGCTATAAAACGGACCCCCGAGCCTCCCCGCTTCGCATTGAACCCTAAGTCATCTAGCCGCGACGTCCCGGGAGCGCCCCCGTCGGAGCTCCGCCTCCACCGCCGCCATCCCGAGCTGACCACCGCCCTTAGCCCGCCCTCCGGTCTTCTTTTCGCGCGGGGTAAGATCACCGTGGTTCGCTCTTTTTCCCGGTGTTCTCCTTTCTTTGTTTGGTGGCCGGAGCCGTGTTCTAGCGTTCTCCGACGATGGCGCCACCGTGGGAGCTCGCCGTCGGCCGACGCCCGGCCGGAGCGCCGCCCGTTCTCTCCACCGTCTGATCTGGACCGTCGGATCTAAAACGGATGGTCAAGATTAGAACATACCGGTTCGGCTGGCGGTTTTGCTAAAGAGCCCCTGCGATTCTGTCTTTTTGAACCCGCGGTCCAAAGCGTATTCTGGGAAATACGTTTTTAATAAATGAAAACGTAATTCGTTTCGGAAAAAGAAAAATACGCTTTCACATATTTACAGTTTTGCCACTGAGATTGTTTTAGCCGTAGAATCTTCGTTTTAACTCCGATTTGATCCATTCAAATTGTGTTAGATTCATATTTGCGAGCTCTATCTAATGGTGTAACTGTACAGTAGGTTTAGATTAATTTATTTTCGAGTTTTAATTAAAGTATTTATTTTTCTATAGGAAATCTTCGGAAATTCATAACTTTGTCGTTTTAGATCCGTTTTTCGTGATCTTCGCGTCTGTGTGATCCTAGCGAGTTGTAGATTCATTTTAAAGACTTTTTATCTTATTTTCTTACTGTTGGTGTATTGTTCTAATAATAGCCTTGTTTGTCTATGCATGATTGCCTCTGGATGTGTGTTGTTGATATTGGTTGATCGAGTATAGACGGTGAGCAATTCGTTGGAGATCAAGAGCCTTACTACGAGCAAGATCTTCAGGACCAGCTTGAGCAAGGCAAGTATAGCATGGGATTATCCTTGTTGTCCTATTCACCTTATGCAATTAATATCATTATGCATTTATTCCTTGTTAAGGATGACTTAGTGATTGATCCTATACCTTGGTACCCATTATGATGCATTGATTAGTATGGCTAGTGCTTAAACATGGACTATGATCATGTAAATTGATTAGAGGAATATGCAATAAACATTAAAATATGATTTTGATTCTTGTATAAAGGGGATTAGAGCATGTGTGTTGTTTTTGATGCTCTAATTGCTCTCCATAAGGACTCATCTATAAGCGACAATCCGGGATTTACAGTACAACTGTGGGGGCTATATGGCTCTGGCTTTAGTCATATAGAAGGACCTTTTCTAGCTTGTTAGAGGTAACCTTTTTGGCGTAAGAATGGCTTGACGAATCGGGTATAGTGCGGCCTCTGTCCTTATGTGTATAGGCTGCGGGTTATTGTGCCATTTGGAAGGGGGGCTCTACATCTGTTTGCCGAGTGAATCTAATGGCCCTAACTTGTTAGACGAACCTTCAAAAGACTTCATAGTGTTTACCCTGCCTGCTCACCTTGGTAGTGTTTTGGGAGTAATTAACCCGGGCATTTGGGTAACACGACTCACAGTGAAAGTGTACAACCTCTGCAGAGTGTAGAACTGTTATAACAGCCGTGCTCACGGTCACGAGTGGCCTTGGACCCTTATGGAATAGTTGAATAATTGTTTATGTTTATGTTTTTGCTATTCATTAATCATTTCACATGGATCATATGTTTATGGTTTTATATTGAGACCTATTGATGCTATTGATATGCTAAAATCATGTTAACTAAAAGCTACATGCTGATAAACCAATGATTATGCCTATTTGAGCCTCATGAACCCCATGTTACACTTGTTGAGTACGAGATGTACTTACGCTTGTTTATTTCTTCTTATTTGGATAAAAATCCCGGATGGGTAACAGATGGAGGTAATAGCGACTACTACGCCTACTTCCCTGAGGATTACTAGTCTTGCTGTCAACCAGTCAATGTACCTGTGACTGGAGCTACCACGAGAGAGACTTTTATTTATACTTCCGCTACATTTGTGTTAAGACTATGTGTTTAAATATCGTGATGTAATAACATTTGCCATGATACTTCTGTTATAATTTGTGAACTTATGTGTGATTGATCTCTGGGCGCACATAAGGGTAAGCATTCCATTTGGTTGATAAATGGGTGTGACAAATTGGTATCAGAGCTCTTGTTGACTGTAGGACGCAAGCCTAGCTAGCAATGGTCGAAGTAGTGTCATCTTTACACTATTTTTATGCTCACTATCTTGCTCTTGTTATTTGATAAATTTTTATGCTTCTTATGTCTCATTCTATTACGAAATTTTGCCTCTATTCTAACTTCATCTAAAAATTCTGTAGATGACTCGTGACCGTAAGACTGCCCGCATCAGCTTTGGAGGATACTACCCACCTCGTGCCCTGCTTGCAACTGAAGAGCCACAAGAGCCAGAACCTCAGGAACAAGAGAAGACCCCTGTAGCACCAGTCCAAGCACCAGCACCTCCCCAGGAAGAGATTGAGCCTGAAGAAGATCCAGAAATCGTTGAGATTGAAGATGGTGAGGAGGAAGATAATGGAGGAGAACAACCCCCGTCTCCACCACATGAAGCTCCTGAAGATGTGCCACCTCCTCCAATGGGGTGGACTGTGAGGATCTACCACAGGAATGGAGGGGATGCTGTCTCTCATATTCGCCTAGTGGGGATGCTCACTGCTTACTTCACGGATTGGCATCCAGCTGTGGAGTACGTCTGCTGGGAGTACACTCATCCACTAGAGAGCACGTACTGGAAGGCAAGGGCAAGCATCTTTGCACACAAGCAAGACAAGGGGGCATATCAGCTGGACAGGATGTTCTCTCATGTGGGACATCGAGCCACCATAGAGGATAGCATTGAAGATGCTGCTTTTGAAGCATGTATGGGTCTTCGCTATCTTCGGTTTAACCTCATGAAGCATGACATCCATCGCTTCCTTCCTCGTGCACACCCCGAGCTTGGTTGGGCTATGACAGATCCAGTGCAGCTAGAGCCACTACCTCGGGTGATGGTGAACTTTGTCTATGACATGATGGACAGGAAGCTGCAACTAGAAGAGATGGTGAGGACACAAGGGAAGACTATCAAGAGATGCCAAGCAACCATTGATGAGCTCCGAGCAAACCAAGGCATGCCCAAGATCTACGAGAAGTTAGAGCATGAGCCACTTCCTTAGGAAGTAGGAGTCCTTTTATGTAATAAGAACGTTCTTAGTAACGTCAGTTGAGTCAGTCGAGTCTGTCGTGTGGTTTGAACCTTGGTGTGCTAGTTGCTTTATTATTATGCTTATGTGTGAGTTGGATCTTTGTTTGAGTGTCTGGACTTGTAGGCATGTCTACAAGTTCCATTATTAAGAATAATAAGTTTATTAGTCAAGGAATAACAGTTGGGTTTGATAGTATCTCGTTTCTGTCCTTGCTGTTTTCTGGAGCAGTCTCTGATGTTTCTGTTATAGTTTAAAAACGGTTCGTGCAACATTTATGAAATTTTTATGAGAGAAACTAGACTCAAGCATCTTTCAAATGCCACTAGAATCACCTTTTTATCTAATCTGGTTCGAGAGATATAATTTTCACAAGTTAAAGTTTCTGCACAGTCTGGAATCTGGAACAGTTTCTGTTACGTCTTATTTTTCATAGACTTAACGACAGAATCTGGTCTTGAGGTCTGAATAGAAATTGTGGATAATTTCATAAGCTTTCCAACCATATAAAGCACGCCTCTTTTGGACTTCTGTAGCCCGAGATATGATTGAAATACTGAACTGTCAATATTGCTACTCGTCCAGAAAACTTTCAGATCTCATTCTTAATCTTATAAGTGGTTGATAACCTGGATTTCTTAAAGTTTGCATGTTTATGGGTGGCAGATGGCCGGAAGAGGAAGAGGCAGAGGTCGTGGAAACATTCCCCCGAATCCACCACCACCACCGCCACCAACTATCGAGCAGTTGCTGGCAGTACAGACGCAGTTGATGCAACAACTGGTGCAGAATCAGCAGAATCAGCCAGTTGCTGGAGTTTAACCACTTGACAAGCGTGGTGAATTTTTGAAGGGTCGTCCCCCAGTGTTCACACATGCTGCTGATCCTTTGGAGGCCGATGATTGGCTTCGTGCTGTGGAGAAACAACTCACCATTGCAAATGTGATGACCGACAGAAGGTGTTGTTCGCTTCTGGGCAACTTCAGGGAGAAGCTCAAGATTGGTGGGAGTCATATGAGTATGGCCGTCCTGCTAATGCTCCTGCAGTCACCTGACAGGAGTTTAGAGAGAACTTCAGGGCTTACCATATACCTGAAGGGATGATAGAATTGAAGGCGGAGGAATTCCGGAACCTGACCCAAGGGTCCATGACTGTAGCTGAGTATCGGGACAAGTTCGCTCAATTGTCACGATATGCTCCACATGAGGTGGCCAATGACAATGATAAGCAGCACCGCTTCTTGAAGGGATTATATGATGGACTACAGTTGCAGTTGATGTCAAATACCTATCCCAACTTTCAGACGCTTGTGAACCGCGCTATTGTGGTGGATAACAAGCGCAAAGAAATGGATGCTAAGAGGAAGAGGTTACAGGGACAAGCCTCCAATAGCAACACCCGTCCACGCACTGGCTTCCAACAGAATACTCAGCAGAGACCTCCTACTGGACAGTGGAACCGTGGTCAGACCCCATTTCGTGGACAGTTCCCTCAACGTCCCCCATTTCAGCCGCAGAGTAGCAATCAACGTCCATCACAGCAGAATAGGAATCAAGTGCAGCGCCAGGGTCCTTCCAACAACAATCCTACAAAGACCAGTGCTCCCAACACTCCCAACAGGTGTTTCCGTTGTGGAAAAGAAGGTCACCTGTCTTACAACTGCCTAGAGAAGCCTAACCAGCAGACTCCCCAGAGACAGAGCAGCCACCAGAAGCCCGCACTTAACTCGGGAAGGGTGAATCACTTGTCCCAGGAAACTGCAGTGGAGGAGCCAGAAGTTATGCTTGGTACGTTCGATGTCCACTCTACTCCCGCCACTGTTCTTTTTGATTCTGGAGCATCACATTCTTTCATATCACAATCATTTGTTAGAATACATAGAATCCATTTGTGTGCCATGAAGAACCCTATCTTAGTAAACTCACCTGGTGGAAGCATGCCAGCATCTTATCGCTGTCTTCCCATCAGTCTCAACTTAAGGGGGGTAGAGTTTACAGTTAGTCCTATAGTTTTGAGAACAGCCGGGATTGATCTTATACTGGGAATGGATTGGATGATGCAACAACAAGCAGAGATTCAGTGTAAGGATAAATCAGTTGTGCTGACTACACCAAAGGGGGATAGGATCAGGGTTGAAGTCAAAGTGCAAAAACAAGCGACCGCTACAGTGAACCAGCTCAATGATGGTGCTAATCAGGAGGATCCAGTTGTGGAGGAGTTCCCAGATGTGTTTCCGGAGGATTTGCCAGGTATGCCACCAGACCGTGACATTGAATTTATTATTGAATTATTACCTGGAACTGCACCTATAGCTAAGCGTCCATATAGAATGGGAGTAAATGAACTAGAAGAACTTAAGAAACAAATTAAGGAGTTACAGGATAAGGGTTTTATTCGTCCTAGTTCGTCACCATGGGGTGCACCAGTGATTTTTGTGGATAAGAAAGATGGAACTCAGAGGATGTGTGTAGATTATCGGTCTCTTAACGAGGTTACTATTAAGAACAAATACCCATTGCCTAGAATTGATGACCTGTTTGATCAGTTGAGGGGAGCTTGTGTATTCTCCAAGATTGACCTTCGCTCTGGATATCATCAATTGAAGATTCGTGCCAGGGATATACCCAAGACAGCATTTACTACACGTTATGGGTTATATGAGTATACAGTGATGTCATTTGGTTTGACTAATGCTCCTGCATACTTCATGTATTTAATGAATAAGGTGTTCATGGAATATCTGGACAAGTTTGTAGTGGTATTCATTGATGATATACTAGTGTTTTCCAAGACGGAGGAAGAACATGCTGAACATTTGAGGTTGGTCTTGCAGAAGCTCAGAGAACACCAACTATATGCAAAAAGGAGTAAATATGAGTTTTGGCTGAAGGAAGTTTCTTTTCTGGGTCACATCGTTTCAAATGGAGGAATATCAGTAGATCCTAGCAAGGTGAAAGATGTATTGAACTAGAAACCACCTATCAATGCAAGTGAGATCCGTAGCTTTTTGGGATTGGCTGGTTATTATAGAAGATTTATAGAGGGATTTTCCAAGCTTGCAAAACCAATGACTGCATTGTTGGAGAAGAATGCCAAGTTTGTGTGGTCCGAGAAGTGTCAGGCTAATTTTGAGGAATTAAAGAAAAGATTGACTACTGCACCTGTCTTAGTTTTGCCAGACCTGAATAAACCTTTCTCTATCTATTGTGATGCATCTCGATTGGGATTGGGATGTGTTCTGATGCAAGAAGGTAGAGTTGTGGCATATGCATCGAGGCAGTTAAGGAAGCATGAGCTAAATTACCCTACTCATGATTTGAAATTAGCTGCAGTAGTACATGCATTAAAGATATGGAGACATTATTTGATTGGACACAAGAGTGATATATACACTGATCACAAGAGTCTCAAGTATATTTTCACTCAAACAGATCTGAACTTGAGGCAGCGTAGATGGTTGGAGTTGATAAAAGACTATGATCTAGAAGTGCATTATCATCCTGGAAAGGCCAACGTTGTTGCTGATGCTCTTAGTAGGAAGAGTTATGCGAATGAGATACAAGTAATGCCTATGCCAAAGGAATTGTGTGCTGAGTGTAAACATCTGAACTTAGGATTTACTACTAATGCAGTGGAACTAGTATTGGAGCCTACTCTGGAGCAAGAAATCCGTAAAGGTCAGCAGAAGGATGAAAAGTTGAGAGAGATAGCTGAAAACATAGCGAAAGGAAAATCTCCAGGATTTCGTAAGAATGAGAATGGTACGCTATGGTTCGGGAAAAGGCTGTGTGTGCCCGAAGATAGGGAAATACGAATGGCAATTCTGCGTGAAGCTCATGAGTCAGCTTATTCCATACATCCGGGTAGTACTAAGATGTATTTAGATCTGAAAGAGAAATATTGGTGGTATGGTTTAAAGAGAGACGTAGCTGAGTATGTTGCTTTGTGTGACACATGTCAAAGGGTGAAAGCGGAACATCAAAGACCTGCAGGATTGTTACAACCTATGCAGATACCCGAGTGGAAATGGGAAGAGGTCGGTATGGATTTTATAGTTGGGTTACCGCGGACTCAACGAGGATATGATTCAATTTGGGTGATAGTGGATCGTCTGACTAAGGTTGCTCATTTTCTGCCTGTGAAGACTACATATAGCAGTGCGAAACTGGCAGAGTTGTATATGGAAAGAATAGTGAGTCTACATGGAGTTCCTAAGAAGATTGTGTCTGATCGAGGTACTCAGTTTACATCTCACTATTGGCAAAAGATACATGAATCATTGGGGACCAAACTAAATTTCAGTACAGCTTATCATCCTCAGACAGATGGTCAAACAGAGAGAATTAATCAGATATTGGAAGATATGTTGAGAGCTTGTGCTCTACAATATGGTACCAGCTGGGATAAGAGTTTGCCATACGCAGAGTTCTCTTATAACAACAGTTATCAAAAGAGTCTTCAAATGGCACCGTTTGAGGCTCTGTATGGACGAAAGTGTAGGACCCCGTTGTTCTGGAATCAGACAGGGGAGAGTCAAGTGTTTGGACCTGATGTATTAAAGGATGCTGAAAAGAAAGTAAGAATGATTAGAGATAATCTAAAAATAGCCCAGTCTAGACAGAAAAGTTATGCTGATACCCGCAGAAGAGAGTTGACTTTTGAGGTAGGAGATTATGTTTACTTGAAAGTGTCACCCATGAGAAGTGTGAAGAGATTTAACATGAAGGGTAAATTAGCACCAAGATATATTGGACCTTTCAAGATTATAGAGCGACGTGGTGAAGTGGCATATCAATTGGAATTACCCGAGAGTCTGGCAGGTGTACATGATGTGTTCCATGTGTCACAATTGAAGAAATGTTTACGAGTACCAGAAGAGCAGATTCCGATAGAGGAACTCACTGTTAAGGAGGATCTTACATATGAGGAGTTCCCGGTTAAGATTTTGAAGACTGCGGACAGAGTCACAAGAAGTAGAACAATCAAAATGTGTAAAGTACAGTGGAATCGGTATACCGCAGAAGAGGCTACTTGGGAACGAGAAGAGGATCTGAGAAAAACCTACCCGCAACTGTTTGAGTAAGCACCGGTCGAATCTCGGGGCGAGATTCATTTTAAGGGGGGTAGAATTGTAACACCCTAAAATTTAAAGAAAAGAAAAATAGGGAAAATGTGATTTTTATATTTATTTTTGTGAAGCATGCAAATTTAGAATAAGAATAATTTTTATAAATTTAAAATTAAATATAAGGGTAGAAACATGATTGAGCATTCATGCTGCTGCATTTGGAGTTTTGTGTTGAGTGGTTTGAATCAAATTCAAATTTGATTTGAAAATCATTTGAAAAATGGATTTGAAAATTCTAGAAAGAAAAAGAAAAAAAAAGAATTCTATTTTTCCCGGGCCGCTTCTTCATCCACAGCTGCAGCCGGCCCGTGATCTCCGCGCGGCCCATTCCTTCTCCCGCGCCGCCTTCGTCTCCTCTTGGGCCGAGCCGAGCCCAGCAAGCCGGCCCGTCTCGCGCGCGGCCGATTTCCCCCGCTCTGTGTCGCCGACAGGTGGGACCCGTTTGTCAGCGTCACCTTCCACCTTCCTTTCTTCTTCCTCTGGCTTTCCAACCGCGAGCTCACCTTCCCTCCTCTTCCGATTCGATCGGGCGGCTCGATCTCCTTCTCTTTCCATAGTTAGCGACGTCCCCGAGCTATAAAACGGACCCCCGAGCCTCCCCGCTTCGCATTGAACCCTAAGTCATCTAGCCGCGACGTCCCGGGAGCGCCCCCGTCGGAGCTCCGCCTCCACCGCCGCCATCCCGAGCTGACCACCGCCCTTAGCCCGCCCTCCGGTCTTCTTTTCGCGCGGGGTAAGATCACCGTGGTTCGCTCTTTCTCCCAGTGTTCTCCTTTCTTTGTTTGGTGGCCGGAGCCGTGTTCTAGCGTTCTCCGACGATGGCGCCGCCGTGGGAGCTCGCCGTCGGCCGACGCCCGGCCGGAGCGCCGCCCGTTCTCTCCACCGTCTGATCTGGACCGTCGGATCTAAAACGGATGGTCAAGATTAGAACATACCGGTTCGGCTGGCGGTTTTGCTAAAGAGCCCCTGCGATTCTGTCTTTTTGAACCCGCGGTCCAAAGCGTATTCTGGGAAATACGTTTTTAATAAATGAAAACGTAATTCGTTTCGGAAAAAGAAAATACGCTTTCACATATTTACAGTTTTGCCACTGAGATTGTTTTAGCCGTAGAATCTTCGTTTTAACTCCGATTTGATCCATTCAAATTGCGTTAGATTCATATTTGCGAGCTCTATCTAATGGTGTAACTGTACAGTAGGTTTAGATTAATTTATTTTCGAGTTTTAATTAAAGTATTTATTTTTCTATAGGAAATCTTCGGAAATTCATAACTTTGTCGTTTTAGATCCGTTTTTCGTGATCTTCGCGTCTGTGTGATCCTAGCGAGTTATAGATTCATTTTAAAGACTTTTTATCTTATTTTCTTACTGTTGGTGTATTGTTCTAATAATAGCCTTGTTTGTCTATGCATGATTGCCTCTGGATGTGTGTTGTTGATATTGGTTGATCGAGTATAGACGGTGAGCAATTCGTTGGAGATCAAGAGCCTTACTACGAGCAAGATCTTCAGGACCAGCTTGAGCAAGGCAAGTATAGCATGGGATTATCCTTGTTGTCCTATTCACCTTATGCAATTAATATCATTATGCATTTATTCCTTGTTAAGGATGACTTAGTGATTGATCATATACCTTGGTACCCATTATGATGCATTGATTAGTATGGCTAGTGCTTAAACATGGACTATGATCATGTAAATTGATTAGAGGAATATGCAATAAACATTAAAATATGATTTTGATTCTTGTATAAAGGGGATTAGAGCATGTGTGTTGTTTTGATGCTCTAATTGCTCTCCATAAGGACTCATCTATAAGCGACAATCCGGGATTTACAGTACAACTGTGGGGGCTATATGGCTCTGGCTTTAGTCATATAGAAGGACCTTTTCTAGCTTGTTAGAGGTAACCTTTTTGGCGTAAGAATGGCTTGACGAATCGGGTATAGTGCGGCCTCTGTCCTTATGTGTATAGGCTGCGGGTTATTGTGCCATTTGGAAGGGGGGCTCTACATCTGTTTGCCGAGTGAATCTAATGGCCCTAACTTGTTAGACGAACCTTCGAAAGACTTCATAGTGTTTACCCTGCCTGCTCACCTTGGTAGTGTTTTGGGAGTAATTAACCCGGGCATTTGGGTAACACGACTCACAGTGAAAGTGTACAACCTCTGCAGAGTGTAGAACTGTTATAACAGCCGTGCTCACGGTCACGAGTGGCCTTGGACCCTTATGGAATAGTTGAATAATTGTTTATGTTTATGTTTTTGCTATTCATTAATCATTTCACATGGATCATATGTTTATGGTTTTATATTGAGACCTATTGATGCTATTGATATGCTAAAATCATGTTAACTAAAAGCTACATGCTGATAAACCAATGATTATGCCTATTTGAGCCTCATGAACCCCATGTTACACTTGTTGAGTACGAGATGTACTTACGCTTGTTTATTTCTTCTTATTTGGATAAAAATCCCGGATGGGTAACAGATGGAGGTAATAGCGACTACTACGCCTACTTCCCTGAGGATTACTAGTCTTGCTGTCAACCAGTCAATGTACCTGTGACTGGAGCTACCACGAGAGAGACTTTTATTTATACTTCCGCTACATTTGTGTTAAGACTATGTGTTTAAATATCGTGATGTAATAACATTTGCCATGATACTTCTGTTATAATTTGTGAACTTATGTGTGATTGATCTCTGGGCGCACATAAGGGTAAGCATTCCATTTGGTCGATAAATGGGTGTGACAACTGTGGAGGGGTAGTGGTGGTGGTGGTGGTGGTTCCCAGGATAGTGGTGACGATAACAGTGGTGACGATGACAGTGACAATGACGGTGCTGATGGGAGTGACGGTGGCGGTGGTGGTGGGAAAGACGGTGGTGGTGGGAGTGGGGCTGGTACTAATGGTGCTGGTGGTAGTAGTTATGTTGGTCTTCATTTCACAGGTATCTATTGCACCTACATACGCACAATTGTTTCTGTCTATGCCTACTAATTATGGTTGATTGCAGACGAGACCCAATTCACACATGCTACTCAAGACCGTGACCATGGACAACCGACATCGCAGAGGAGAGCATATGCACCGACGGACTACGACACTCCACAGTACTCTTCTTCCTCCTACAGCGATACCTCACAGCCTACTTATAGCTATCCCATTCCTGACATGACCATGCAGCCTCAGACTAGATGGGTGTATGAATGGGAAGACCCCAGTTTTTACAATATGTTAGTTCAAGAATAGGAGACAACAGCAGCATGGACAGGTCAAACTTGACAAGATTACAAGGCTGCCCTGCTTAGACAGCAAGGTATCTCTCTTATGTCCACCGCCGAATATGAAATGTCGTGCCAACAAGGGGTCTTCCCATACATCCTACGTAGTTGACCATGCGACTATTTGTTTGTATAAGCGAATATGTATTTGTATGCGACTATATATTGTTGCTTTAGTGACTTATGCTATTTATTACCGCATTGTGTGGTCTTTTTACATTAATATGTGCAAAGGAAGTACCAAAAATTCTTTTTATTCATGCAAAAAAAAAGAAAATTCTAAACGGTTTGTAGCGGTTACCGCTCAAACCGAGCGGTAACCGCTACAAACCGCTCGGTAAACCGGCCGCCGACCGAACCGAAGGCGAGTTTGAATTCAAATTCAAACTCGCCCGGTTACCGTACGGTTACCGGCAAACCGGACCGGTAAATCGGAACCGGAGCCCGGCGGTTTGACCCTTCCGGTCGGTAAAAAAACCCTGATCCAGAGAGTGATGCCTAAGCATTTTAGGTCCAAGTTGTCCAATTGCATATAAAACCTGATTGAAATATTGGCTAACAGTTTCACCTGACCTTGTAAAATGAAAACTAATATCACTGTTTTTCTTATGATGTCCTACAGTAGTGAGAAACATGGAAACTTGTTCCTCTACGGTACAATGCCAAGTATCTCTAAGTGCTCCCATAGTACGCAGTTTTAGACACAGCTTGAAAAACACTGACTTTCCCATGCGCAACTCTGAGATGCAGTGTTTCTCCTCACCACGATACAATTTCTGTAGATACTTCAGCCTTTCTTTATTCCTTTCTAGCAATGAGTATCTTATAGGATCACTGGCGTTGATACATCACCAATATCAACCATGCTAAAATAGAAGCGCTAATGAATGCAATCATTCTATTAACAATTGCACTATCATCCATCTATAATAATCAAACAACAAAGGACAAACTGTTAAACTACCTACAAGTACAGTGTAAATATCAAATGAATTCTTTGATACAGAGGACATATGTAGGGTATCACAAGAGAAGAAAAAAAGACCTTTAAGATCTCATAAACTTTAGCCTAGGTAAATACTTATAAAAATGAAAATTAGAACAACAGCAGAGAAAGACCTCTGAAACTCAGAGTAAGATTTTGACCAAAATCAATTCATGACATCTCTAGTAATTAGAAAAGAGTACTTGTTCATTCAAGGAACTGTTGATACAGTACCAAATATCAATGTGTGGAGGGGATTGACTAGAAATCACAACATTATACTTGAAATAGATCTGCAGACTGCAGTGCTGCGCACACACCAAATCAAAGCCCAATCGTTAAGCACACCAAAAATTGTATGGAACTAATCCCCAATTTAAAGCAGTCCTCAAGTGCGCTCCAATCAGAATCAATTTCTGGATGGAAAAAAATTAGACATTAGGGATTGATTACAGACCTTGTAATCAGAAAAGGAGGAACCTACTCCCCGTCCCCTGCTGAAGACAGCCCCAGCAAATCGATCTTTTGGTCTCGCAGTAGTCAAGTTGGAGAAGACGAATGGAGCTACTGGGTGAAGGTTATGGTGCGTGGAAACTGAGATCTGGCTATATTTACGGAGGTGTTGGAGCAAAAATCGCATGGGATTCTAAGGAACATGGCGATATGGACGGGGGAAAAGCGGAGGTTGTTGCGGATGAGATCGTTTCGCGCTCATTTTCTTCCGCACGAGCGCGACTTGCCGTTGAAGGCGAGCTGAGTCAGCACTCCCTAAGGAGCGATGGTTTCCTGGGCCAGCGGGGCGAGGTCGCCCCCAAAAACTAGCGTTTTTTTCCAATACCAAACGCTGTGCCTAGCATAGCGAGGCTAGTTTTTTTTCTTGCCCAGGATCCAAACGCACCCTTAAGCTGCTGCACTACTACTACCCCCAAACCAACTGAGAAGCCATGGCCGTCGACGGACACCATTACAACCCTTGCGAAGTTGCTCTTGCCGCCACCAACCCCGTCTCCGGCCCACGCCGTTCCTTCACTCCGACAAGCCAGCAAGCAAGTTATCCATCCTCAAGCCTCCATGAATGCTACGGTAGTTTTCATTGCATTTCCCATGCATGATGATGAAGTATCGGAACACATGCATGATGTATCAGATGGAAACTGCTGTGCCCACGCCACCAGCACCACCACCATGTTAGGTTGATCTCCACCGAGTTGGCCCAACGGCCAACTTAGGCCTTGATCCGCTCCCTGATCGGGAGTGCCCAACCAAGCCACGGTTGGTGGGCCCCCGTCGCACAACGCCATATAAAAGGAGGTGGGGGCCGGAGCACTTAGTACGAGTTCCACTGCTGCCACCATAATCCCCACCTATAAACCCTAAACCGATCCAGAGGGGACGCTAACAGAGACGGGAAGCTCTGCCATCGTCTCCACCCCGCCTCTGTGCCACGTCCGACGTCCATGTCGCCACCGGACGCCGCTGCCTCCGCTTCACCAACACCGGCCATGTCTTCCTCCTCCGCCAAGCCCACCGATGGTCAGACACTTCAATCTCCTTTCTCTCTCTCTCTCCAGTTCATAGTCTAGGTCCTCTTATCCCATATTGAGTAGAATTCACCCGCTAGATCTACACCTAGTGACCCTAAGAATCTAACACACCAATCGTCTCCCTGGCGCCAATCAACCTACCAGCTCCCCCAACACACAGGTTTGGCTCAGGATCAATTTTCATCAAGATGTTCCGATGGGAAGATGTCTGTTTCCTGACATCTCCGGGCACTCGCCGGACCGACGGCCTGGTCAGCGCCCTCTACTCGGTATGGGTTGGTTCTCGGCACCCAATCCTACTCTACGCTGCTACCATGAAACAAAGCTACGTCCAACGTGGATCAGTGGTAATATAGTTATATAGATCAACATTTCCAGTTTCCTCACTCTATTTCTGAAGTCACCGGCCGGAGATTCACTGATCTATTACTAATATTTCTTCCTGTATAATTCGTCGCAATCAAAAGTCATTTACCAAGAGGCTGTCCGTGAAACTCCCAACGGGCCTGTTGACGTCGGATATGGTCCGAATCACACACCAGCAAGGGCATTGGACGCTCGGACCGCCACCGACCGAAGAACGCGGCGATGATATCACTCTTACGTGGTGAAGCACGAAGAGGTTTACAAGCAAACCACTAAAGGATAACCAACGTACTTGCGTGACGAAGAACCGACTAGTTTTCAGACAAACTAGCAAAGAAACTGTCGAAGCTCTTGCCCGGGAAGGACCTCATCAGGGCAAGGACGTCGCCGGGTTGCCCTAGGTCAGCCGGCGAGCCTAGGGCGCCATCCTTGGTCGTGGATCAAGGGATGAACAACATGGACGTTGAAGGAGAAGAGAAAAGAGGTAAAAGGAATAGATTGATTTGTTTGTTTGACGATTAGATTGATGGGAACTCAATCGGCCATGATCTTCTCATATATATATAGAGGGGTGGTCTTATCCCAATAGGAAACCTCTCCAAGGCTTATTTTCTAAGTTTCTCACGTCCAAAAACCGATCTAGAAATAAATCGGTTCAAGATTTGAAAGTGAGATTCGGAATAAACAACTACCAGTACTTCCGGTCAGGCTTCACCGATAGTATCGGTCCCCACCGGTAGTACCGGTCAAGGACCGGTAGTATTGGTAGTTCATTTTCACGCAAAATTGCGCCTTCCTCCGCCAGCCACTGATAGTACTGGTAGTTCATATCTGCGCCAAACCTTCTCGGACTGGTAGTGCCAGTGATCTCGGACCGGTAGTATCGGTAGTTCATACATTTTCTCGGAGGCATAACTCTCTTATCCGGACTCCAAATTGGACGTTTCATATATGTTTTTTGACCATCTCGATGAGAGGAACGCAATAGTGAAGTCCGTTACACATTTTGACAACTTCATAAAATGGACATTTTTAATTGTCAACATATGCCCCCTGTTTTCAGATTTATGATGCATGAACCTAAAAACACTTGATTAAACAAACATAATTAAACCAAACAGCAACGATACCTATCTCATCGGTTGCATGGTGACTAAGGGCGATGTATACATCGGCCATTTTTGTTCTAAGGACGATACATGTATCGGCCATTGTCTGGAGAGCACTCTAGGCCTCTTGCCAAACACATAGAAAGTATATTTTCAAGCACCTCCTGTTAACTGCTCTTGGGAGACTATCACCTTGCAATGTCTCCAAGAGATAAGAATTGTCAAATATCACTTTGATAACTCTAAAAAGGACCTTCTCAACTTGGCGACCTTTTGCCAAACTTGTTGCTCTTTGTCTCAAGCGGCGGTATGATTTTCACATCTAGCACCACTCCTCAATATGAAATATACCCATAGAGCTTTAAACCAAACTTTTAGGCCACCTCCTTGGATTATGCTCAATTTTCTTCTTCAATGAGCTTGATCACAGTCAGTAGACTTCTCCCATAACCATCTTTGCTTGATCAAATCTGCAATATGGAAGTCCTCCAATCATCTAAATTGGTCGTGTCATTGCTGGAAATCAAGTTAGGCTGATTTGGTAATTCCTCGGCGAGCCGACCTGACAAGCCAGAGGAGAGTCGGCTTATCCAACTTGGAGAGTCGGCTCAGCCGACTTAGGTAGTCAGCTCAGCCGACAGGGGAAGTCAGCTCAGCCGACTCTGTTGCTCCTGCACATAAAACAGCAAAGTTTTCTTACATTGGCCTTTCTTTGATGTGAAAATTATGCCCACCGACGTCAAAGCCAGATGCTTATTGAACTAACATGTTGACCTTCTGATTTTCATGTCTCGGAATATGCCGAATTTAGAATTCGGTAAAATAAGCAATAATATCAAAGCAAGCATCAAGACAACCTCTTAATGATATTTCTAAACATTGAAATATACCAGCGACTTGCTGCACCACTAGTAGAGAATCACCATAGGTTTCAACATGTCATACTTCATGAATTACAATATGGCCAAGCCGAATAAGAAAAATTTACATTCGGCTTGAATTTTGGTGCAAACGTAATTTTAATCGGCATGATGCCTCAAACGACATCATTGTGAGAAATAATGATCATGCCAACACCTTGGCCTTATTTGCAAGCCGATTAATCATATTGTCACTTCCATGAAGTAAATCAAAATACATATATCATGCTCCCGGCCCTGAAAGCCATCAAAGTAAATTTCATGAGGGCTTTCTAATAGCACGATGGTCACAAGCACTGATTGGCTATATTTTTATACTAAGGGCGATATCAAAATATCGGCCATATGAATTCATCCACAAGAACATGCATAACCGAAATAAATATTTCGGCTCTGGATCATTGATGAGCAAAATAATTTGGCAACCCTCCATAACATAAAGATCCATAACAAGGATCAAAATAAGGAGTTAAGGGATAACCATGTATACCAGAGAATGAATTCCACATAAGCTTAGGTAGAGAGTATGAATGATGCCATGACCAATGATTTTGACGATTTGGTGCAAACCTCTAACTTGGTAATTGTTTCTTGAATCTTCTTCTCTCATTTGCCTTTGTTGCACCATTTGCTTGAGCATTATTCTTCTGAGCTTGAATACTTCCTTTAGGAATCCATGCTAAGCCCTTTTCTTTTAGCTTCTCTGCACTAAGCTTCTGCAACTTCTTTTCTTGCCACTTTGGTAAAACAATTGAGCATAACAGTTTTATTTTTGTTTTGGACAGCAGCAAATCATTCTTGACTTTGGGCACTCTCACCTTCTTTTGTTCAGATTTAGCACCTATAATATCAATAGATGATTTCCCCACTTCTTTGCCATCAATAGCCAGATTTTTTTAGCAATGTAATCGGTTTTTCAATAGTTGAATCCAGATCTGAACTTTCCTTCTTTCGGCCATCATACTTCACACGGTAAACTTGCTTTACCACTTTCTTCTTTGGTTGAGCTCTAGACCTATTTTGATCAAAACCGTCTTTACAAGATGATGATCTCTCTGAATGTCTAGGAGCTGCATATTCTATATATTGTGGCCTAAAATATGATGGAACATGTGCCCCTTGATCAAACCAGCCCCAAGATGAATAAGGATGAAAATATGCGGGTTGTGATCCATATAACATAGGAATTGGCTGCTCAAAAGGAGAATATGTTGCTGCTATGTGAGATCTATCTCCTTGCCAATTCCACTCTTGAAAGCTTTGGAGGTGATTTTGATGATTGCACTTTCTTTGGCCGATTGGTGACATTTGCTTCTGCTATCTTCTCATATTTAGCTAGAAGTTCCTTGAAGTTAAGCTTCGGCCTTCTATTCTTTAGCTTGTCATGGCCTTTACCTCCATCAGCTTTATGAGCATTCTCCTTCTCCCCATCTTGACAGACATGCTTCAGAGAAGGATCCTTAGCTGATTCCCCTTGCTCAATGGGATCAATTGGCTTTTGCTTTAGTTGGAGAGATTTCACCTGCCCAGTGCCTTCTGAAACTATGATAACATTGTTATCCTCTTGAGTATCTTCAATTTGTAATTCATGGACAATAACCTTGTCTTCACTTGAGGGCTCCACATCTCTCTCTTGGGCATTCGAGCCTTGAGCTTTGAGTGAATCGGCTATCGCAAGCTGATTCAAAACCTGTTTGCCATCAAGAGCAATTGAATCCAATTGGTCCATTTGTTGAGCTTTAGAAAATTTCAATCGGCCTTTATCAATAGCCGATTGGATCACTCGATGAAACACATTGCAATTAGAAGTATTATGGTCAAATGAGTTATGCCACTTGCAATTTGTAAGCTCTTCTAAGTTTTGAATAGATGGCAAAGCACTATAATCGATGATTGTAATAAAATTATTCTTGAGCAAGATATCAAAGACATGATCACAAAAAGTAAAGTTAAAGGTGTATTTTGATTTCTTTAGCCGATTCTTTTGTGGAATCGACTTTAAAGCTAGGCAAACGAAGGGATCAGATTTGTTATCAATCCATTTGGCCACACCTTTGCAATTGCTTATGGGAAGCTTTAGCTTTGATGAAGTATCACCATCGGCCTTGCCATATGGCCAATGTGTTGGCCGATAGAATCTAAATTTATTTTATCATTAACAAATAAATTGTTATTCCCAATTGGTCTATAACCACTATTAGTAAGGATATCTCTAATAGATGCTGAAATTGAAATAGTATGACTGGATTGGAATTTGAGCAAAATATTTGTGTTTTCTACCTTGTTGACCATGTTGGAGAAGTGCATATCCTTGATTTGCATGATGTTGCTCTTCTTCTCTAGAAATCAATCAACAAGAAGGGTCAAATCACCCGAAGACACATCAGCAGCTGCCAGAACTGGGAAAGTCGGCTTAGCTGACTGGAAGTCAGTTAGGCCAACTTGGGCACTAACAGGGGCAGTTAGCTTGCCCGACTAGGAAGCCGGCTTAGCCGACTCAGGGCAGGCAGCAGAGGTAGTCAGCCTAGCCGACTGGGAAATCGGCCTAGCTGACTCAGAGTAGGCGGTAGGGGTAGTCGGCCTAGCCAACTTAGAGCAGGCAGGAGTCGGCTTAGCCAACTTCAAAGTCGGCTCAGCCGATTCTGAGTAGGCAGACAACCCTCCTTTGTTTCTTTTAGGGGTTTGATCTCCATCAATGATGTAGTAATCAGTAGATAAATGTACAACCCCTTTAGCTCCTAAAAAAATCAAGTCTAACTGATTTCTGTCATTTTTCATGTTTTTCTGTAACAAGACTTGTTTTTGGAGATGTGATTGATTCGGAAAGGATATTGTGTTGTTCGGCTTTTATAGTCGAACCTTTGCTTACATCCGAATCAAATCTTTTTTCATGCCCACTAGCAATTCAATTTTAGTCGATGACTCAATTGTGATCGGTCTTTTCTCATTAGTCTTTCAAAAATATTCATAGAATTGCTCCTCTAATTGAGACCATGAACCAACAGTGCACCAGGGCAAAGATGTAAACCATGCAAAGGCAATACCAGTAAGAGATAAAGGAAAATTTCGCACTCTCATGTAGTCTTCTTTACCAGCAAAACCTAGCTGTGAGAGATATATACCAATATGTTCCATATCGGTCTTATCATTTTCACCACTAAACAAATAAAAATCAGGTATCCACCAACCATCAAGAGTTTTTAAGTAATCAATGTGTAATGGGTACGGTCTATGATATGCAGGCACCTTCTATTTAGAGGAGCCATATGGATTTCAAGTGTGGGCTAAATCTTCCTCGATTCGGCTTGATTTGAGAGCATCATATAAAGCCGAATCATGATTGTTTGCATGTGTACCCATTGCTAAATTTTCATTGATTTGGCTACAATTATTAGCAATAGGTTGAGCCGAATCATGAGTTTTAGTACTCGAATGCCTTGTTGAAATTTCACTAATTCGGCTTTGATCATGAGGGAAATACGAAGCCGATTTGTGGGCATTGATCTTTGCATATGGTGCTGAATTTTCATTGATTCGGCTATGGTTACTAGTAACACATGAAACCGAATCATGAGTATCAGCACTTAAACACGTTGCTGAATTTTTATTAATTCGGTTCAAGTTGGAAGTAACATATGAAGCCGAATTATGAATATAAGCATTTGTATAAGGTGCTGAATTTTGAGAGCAATTGGCTAAATAACTAGCATTGTCATAGCCAATTCACTTATTCATCGGCAGGTCATGTGGTGGAACCACATATTGTGAACTTATAGCCGATAAACAAGGATTTACATGTTGCATGTTGCTAGTAGCATCAAAACTCAAAGAATGCATAGTTGACATCGGCTCTTGACCATGATATCCATAATTATTATGTGTATGATGAGGAACATTATCAAAAGTATCAGCCGATGCAACATATTTAGTATCATTACAGCTAACAACACCAACATGAGAGCTTATATGACTTGTAAAATAACCATTAGCATCATAAGATGCATTTGCAAGTTGTATCTCGGGGTAATTATAGTAGTTTTGTGATGAACCACCTCGGTACTCTATGATTTAGAACTTGACCGCCTTGCTGAATTTTCCAATATCAAGCGCAACACGTTGCAAAATTGCAAGCAAAATCACAAGGGGTCAAAACCAGATGCGATCGGCCTTTTGGGCCAGATGCAACGGTAATGGCGAGCTCAAGAAGATAGATCAGTGAGGAATAAGGCTAGGGTAAGAAGAATCGGCTACAAAGTAGAGTCGAAGCAAATTCTTCCCCAACTGAGTCGCCAAAAATGTGTTACGTCGGATGTGGTCTGAATCACACACCAGCAAGGACATTGGACGCCCGGGCCACCACGGACCGAAGAACGCAGCGATGATATCACTCTTACATGGTGAAGCACGAAGAGGTTTACAAGCAAACCACCAAAGGATAATCAACGTGCTTGCGTGACGAAGAATCGGCTAGTTTTCAGGCAAACTAGCAAAGAAACCGTTAAAGCTCTTGCTCGGGAGGGACCCTGTCAGGGCAAGGACGTCGCCGGGTTGCCCTAGGTCGGCTGGCGAGCCTAGGGCGCCATCCTTGGTCGTGGATCAAGGGATGAACAGCATAGAGGTTGAAGGAGAAGAGAAAAGGGGTAAAAGGAATAGATTGATTTGTTTGTTTGACGATTGGATTGATAGGAACTCAACAGCATGATCCTCTCATATATATATATATATAGAGGGGGTGATCTTATCCCAATAGGAAACCTCTCCAAGCCTTATTTTTCAAGTTTCTCACGTCCAAAAACCGATTTAGAAACAAATCGGTTCGAGATCTGAAAGTCAGATTCGGAATAAACACCTACCGGTACTTCCGGTCAGAGGCTCCATTGGTAGTACCGGTCCCCATCGGTAGTACCGGTCAAGGACCGGTAGTACCAGTAGTTTATTTTCACGCAAAACTGCGCCTTCCTCCGCCAGCCACTGGTAGTACCGGTAGTTCATATCTGTGCCAAACCTTCTCGGACCGGTAGTACCGGTGATCTCGGACCGGTAGTACCGGTAGTTCATACATTTTTTTGGAGGCATAACTCTCTCATCCGGACTTCAAATTGGACGTTCCATATGTTTTTTTGAGCATCTCGATGAAAGGAACGCAATAGTAAAGTCCGTTACACATTTTGACAACTACACAAAATGGACATTTTTGGTTTTCAATAGGGCCCTGCTCGAATCGGTCTCCGCTTCAACGGCATCGGCCTCCTGATAGAGGGGACGATCCTTGCGCTCTTCATCTGGGCCATGGCCCTACTGCTTATTTTCATGGCTGCCTCCATCCATCCCAAATTAAGTCATTCCAGGAATTTTAGAGAGTCAAAGCATCTCAAATTTAACTAAATTTATATGATAAGATAATATTTATAATGCCAACTATTAGATTTCTTCATCAATTATATTTTTCATAATATATCTATTTGACGATAAAAATCTTTATAATTCTTTCTATAATTTTAGTCAAACTTAAAATGTTTTAACTTTTTAAAATTTTTGGAATGACTTATAATTTAGAATAGAGGGAGTATATATATCTTATTTGATCCTATGGCTGTGTGCACCATATCTGATCGGACCCCGATCCCGTGTTGTTGTACAGAAATCTTCGCTGCCGGCAGCCACCCCCCCCCCCCCCCCCCCCCCCCCCCCCCCCCCTCACGAGCTCACGAGCGTGTAGTTGGTACGATTGGGCTTTCCCCCCGGCCCAATAACAAATTGCGAAGCCGCACGCGTCTGGGACCAAGTGGTGCAAGCGCGTCTGGGAACCAGGTACGTTTCTCTTTTTCTTTTCTTTCGCTTTTCCTTATATTTCTTTTTGCTTTCTTATATTTCTTTTTCCATCTTTCTTTTATTTATTTTTCCTTTTACTCTATTTGTTTCTTTATTTTATTTTTATTTTTTTCTTCCTGTGTTCACTCGCGGGTTTGTAGGTGTATCTTTTTTCTTTCCATTTTTTATATTTATATTTTCTTTTTTTCTCGTGTGATTTTTTCTCTTTTCATTTTATTTATCTTTTCTTTACTAATACTTCTGATAGGTATTGTAGGTAGGTACGTATGGTTTCAACCTTTCAATGGAAAGAATAATTAATCAATCGTTGTTTTTTTCTTCATCTTTTTTTCACCCTGGCTTTAATTTGCAGTTCTGGCCGTACTCGCCGCATTTGCTGCCCTGATAAGACCGTCCGCACTCGGCACGGTAAACGTGTCCGGTAAACCTGATAGAGTGTTAGGTAGGCCAAAAAAAACAGGTGCAGCGGGAAACGGTAAAGGATACTTTATCCGTCTGCTCACGCCAAATATGCCGGACGAGCTACCTGTGGCGGACGTCCGAACGAGCCCTGTGCCAACCCAAGCACCGGCAGAGACTACACGGTAGAGAGAGAGGAGAGGACAGACGCGGGCCCCGCGCTGCTACTAACAAAAAAAATGTTATAACTCACAAACCAAAAAGCCAAATTCAATAAATTCTTCAAAACTAGATCCCACATGGATATATTTAGATAAAGTGACAAGTGGGCCCCACAGTGGATGGAGGATGATATAGAGGAGGGATGAGTGCGGAAAAACTGTATATTTTGTGGTAACTAGGATGGAATATTTCTTTTAAAGGATGAATATAGAGGTTTCATGAGTGCGGGTAGTCTAAGCCTGTCTATGATGGACGCCGGTTGCTGCCACAACGGTTGCTGCGACAAGTAGCTACGTATACGGGCATACGGGCCGGACTCTGTCTGTGGCTACTTCTTAATTCGTTCTCTCTACGTGTTTCAACTTCAGCAGCCTAACTACGGATATGGATGAATGTATGATGATTGATGAATAAATAAATGAATAAAAGACAGCAACGACGGCCCATGCAGTGTGTACTACGGTTTCCATAAAAAAATCATAATAAAACGACGATTTTACACTACATTAGCTCTTTCATATGTGAGGCGTGAAAACGAGTCGTGGAATGAGTTGACACCCCCCACTTGAGATCACAGAACTCCTGTGCTATGCTAGAAACATGTGAAGAAGACACTACATCAGAGACGGACCCCTAGTGTATGTCTCTAATAACTAATTAGATATGTGGCTTAACTGTATGCGTCTCCTATATCGGCTCTGCCAGGTAGGTCATAGATAGGCTTCGACTCTTAGATGGGGTTCCCATCATCACAGCCGCACGATACGTCGGTCCAGCGTTGATGTTCCCATCATCACTGTCGGATGGTACGCATCCTCCTCTTGTTGGTCTCGTGCTAACAAGCCTGCTTCCGATAGAGCGATGAGCTCACTCAATCTAGCATAGTCCTCCTCATCCTTGCCACCCTCGTCAACCTCCACAATCTGAGATAGCACGGGGTGAGCACCTCACTTTTTCTGCTCCTTTGCCTTCCTTTTTGTACCCTTGCATGTGCTACCCTAGTGGCATGCTCCTCGCTTCGTCCTCTCCTTGCATGGACAAATACAATAAGTTAGCAACACAAATAGAAATATAAACATGCTACCAAAACAAATAGATAGTCGAAGCACTCACTAGGAAACCTAGGCAATCCAGCAACAAGGTCTTTCATTGCATGTGCTACCCTAGTGGCATGGTCCTCGCTTCGTCCTCTCCTTGCATGGACAAATACAATAAGTTAGCAACACAAATAGAAATATAAACATGCTACCAAAACAAATAGATAGTCGAAGCACTCACTAGGAAACCTAGGCAATCCAGCAACAAGGTCTTTCATGACCTGCATCTGCACTTTTTCCGCCTCCCTTGCCCCCTCCTCCTCTACCTTCTTCTCGGCAACAAACCGCCTTTTATGCTCCCGAACATACCACTCATTTGTACATGGATGTATAGGGTGAAGCATACCCCTTTCTCTTGCTTTTCTTACTCATCTCCTATATGTGTTGCTTAATGAAGACGTCGACAAGCTGAGATCCACACCCTATCTTCTGTCCCGTTACTTGCTTCGCCTTTATTGTATCCCAAAATTCATCTCTACCATCATAAGACTCCTATTTACATTTTCTAGTGCTTTGTTCAAACAAAAAATATAAGCCATTACGTGCAGCAAATTCCATTTCAAGTTTTCCAAAAAAATAACCAACCTCATCATAATCAACCATATGGCCGCACCAATGACCTATTCCATGCTCTGAAGGAACTAGGCCGTAGTGGGCTTCAACACCACATTTGCACAACACTGGTAGGGCTAGGATGATTATCCTCTCTTTCTCCTTTGCCTTTGCCTCCGGCCAATGAGACATAGGACCATAGAGCCACTCTATAGAATCACATTTGCAGAGTCCGCGCAGCAAAAGATGATAGATTAGTACATGCGGACACGGAAATACAATGTTCAAGAGATAAACTATGCACTTACTTCGTTCTTGTTATCACACTCCAACGTAATAAAGCGCAGATGAACCCCAAGTTGCAACCACAACTGCATCTCTGCAGGACACGGAGGAGGGTTGTCAAGTCGTTTTGAGACGGTTTTGTTCTTCTCCTGGTTAGTCATTAGTGGAGGGATGGGGGGAGGTGGAACCCACCGCTTGAAATGCTCGTGTTTCACATGAGAAAATCAATCTTTGATAAGGAGGTACCTTGATTCAAACTTATCAGGACCATCAATCCACCGAAAGAAGTAGCACTTCTCATCCTAATAAATAATATAATTCGACAAACTTAGCAGTAATTTCATAAGAAATATGAACGAACATACAATGAACTTTTGACAAACAACTACTTACACATTGATCTCCGCAAGTGTAAAAGGCCCGATCAGTTGTATCTGGATGCCTAGATTGATACATCCAAACCGGCTTTCCATAGTCGTAGTTCGGGACCGGTAGTTCTGGGCCATAAGCTGGCTTTTGTTGCTTTTCCAAGACGCATCGGAGTATCTCGTGGGGCCATAGACTGTTGTTAGCTTCACTTTGTTTTGCCGAGATTGAGAGGACATAATTTGGATGTTGGCTAGTACAAAGCGCTTATAGGGGAGTTTTTTTGGATGTTGACTTTTCCCTTTTCAAACTTTTTACATATTTATTAATATCAGGGGCAGCTAACGCACGCACGTGCATGCTATAAGCATACGGCACGCACGCTCCATTTATGGAAAGTGTTCTCAAGTATTTAATAATCATTCCTATTTTAGTAAATTTGCTTTTCCACTTGTTTTTTTCATCCGTAGCGCTTTTCTGCTTCCCACAACAGGATCGCTGCTCCTAGATTTGCCATGCGTCATTTAGCCCACATAAAAAATCTAGACATCTTGAGATGTTTTGTCTAGCATCTCAGGCATCTTAGAAGGGACAGACAAAAAAGTAGATATTATAAAGCATGTTAGAACACAATGACAAGCAGTAAAATATACATCAGTAGGCAACTTATATAACACGAAGTGACAAGTAGGAAAACAAAGTATCATCAGCCTTAGAGACTATACATCAGATGTTGGTAACATATATACATTCTGCTGCACCAGCACATCTACTCTTGCACGTCAATATTGAGCAACTCATCGAAGTTGAAGTCGCCGCCGTACTCCGGATCAGCGCGTGGCTGCTGCACACCATGCACCTCCTCGCCTCCGGACATCATCATAGGATTCACGCCTTGGGGGACAACAACAGCGTGACCATAGCAAGGCATCGCCGGGGTAAGCATTGGTGAACTCTAACATGTTGAGCAACTCCTCGACGTTGAACTTGCCGCCGTCGACGTGCTCCGCCTCCAACTCAATGTGTGGCAATTTAATATCATCATTGAACTCTTTCATATGACAATGTTAATTAATCTAGACCAAAAGATGAAAAGCTAGCTAAAACATAATTAAGCAATTATCATTAGTTACGCAATTTAATATCATTATTAGTTTAATATCACTAGTTAAGCAATTTAATATCACTAGTTAAGCAATTTTTTATCTTTAGTCATGCAAGTTATTAGTAATCTTGTAGCAATTTTGTCTCCATCTAACTCTAGGAATACTTGGTTGATGCTGCCATGAATGGGTTGCAGCATTTCAAAATGCAATAATAGGATAGTTACATAGAAGGAAATAAAACAGGCGTTTTTACCAAAGTTTGCAATGAGTACTAGAAATTTTTCTTGGGTGAAAGTGTGAATCAAAGATGTGCCTGAAAATTTTGCGTGAAGACTGCAGACAAGCTGGGAAATGGAATGCCATGAGTTGAATTCATGAAAGGAACATACCTGGACCATTTTGACTTCTTGTATAGCCTCTCTTACTGATCTTTCAGGAGCAAAATTCGGAACCAACATTGTTGGTGCTTCGCTAGGACCAACTCCTTTGACAAAGGCACAACCAAAGATATCATAAGATGGAAGCCAGCTAAAAAAGATTTGTGCACAATCAATCTAGACATCTTGAGATGTTTTGTCTAGCATCTCAGGCATCTTAGAACGGACAGGCAAAAAAGTAGATATTATAAAGCATGTTAGAACACAATGACAAGCAGTAAAATATACATCAGTAGGCAACTTATATAACACGAAGTGACAAGTAGGAAAACAAAGTATCATCAGCCTTAGAGACTATACATCAGATGTTGGTAACATATATACATTCTGCTGCACCAGCACATCTGCTCTTGCACGTCAATATTGAGCAACTCATCGAAGTTGAAGTCGCCGCCGTACTCCGGATCAGCGCGTGGCTGCTGCACACCATGCACCTCCTCGCCTCCGGACATCATCATAGGATTCACGCCTTGGGGGACAACAACAGCGTGACCATAGCAAGGCATCGCCGGGGTAAGCATTGGTGAACTCTAACATGTTGAGCAACTCCTCGACGTTGAACTTGCCGCCGTCGACGTGCTCCGCCTCCAACTCAATGTGTGGCAATTTAATATCATCATTGAACTCTTTCATATGACAATGTTAATTAATCTAGACCAAAAGATGAAAAGCTAGCTAAAACATAATTAAGCAATTATCATTAGTTACGCAATTTAATATCATTATTAGTTTAATATCACTAGTTAAGCAATTTAATATCACTAGTTAAGCAATTTAATATCTTTAGTCATGCAAGTTATTAGTAATCTTGTAGCAATTTTGTCTCCATCTAACTCTAGGAATACTTGGTTGATGCTGCCATGAATGGGTTGCAGCATTTCAAAATGCAATAATAGGATAGTTACACAGAAGGAAATAAAACAGGTGTTTTTACCAAAGTTTGCAATGAGTACTAGAAATTTTTCTTGGGTGAAAGTGTGAATCAAAGATGTGCCTGAAAATTTTGCGTGAAGACTGCAGACAAGCTGGGAAATGGAATGCCATGAGTTGAATTCATGAAAGGAACATACATGGACCATTTTGACTTCCTGTATAGCCTCTCTTACTGATCTTTCAGGAGCAAAATTCGGAACCAACATTGCTGGTTCCTCGCTGGGACCAGCTCCTTTGACAAAGGCACAACCAAAGATATCATAAGATGGAAGCCAGCTAAAAAAGATTTGTGCACAATCAATCTAGACATCTTGAGATGTTTTGTCTAGCATCTCAGGCATCTTAGAACGGACAGGCAAAAAAGTAAATATTATGAAGCATTTTAGAACACAATGACAAGCAGTAAAATATACATCAGTAAGCAACTTATATAACACGAAGTGACAAGTAGGAAAACAAAATATCATCGGCCTTAGAGACTATGCATCAGATATTGGTAACATATATACAATCTGCTGCACCAGCACATCTGCTCCTGCACGTCAATATTGAGCTACTCATCGAAGTTGAAGTCGCTGCCGTACTCCGGATTAGCGCGTGGCTGCTGCACACCATGCACCTCCTCGCCTCCGGACATCATCACAGGATTCACGCCTTGGGGGACAACAATAGTGTGACCATAGCAAGGCATCGCCGGGGTAAGCATTGGTGAACTCTTTCATGTTGAGCAACTCCTCGACGTTGAACTTGCCGCCGTCGACGTGCTCCGCCTCCAACTCAATGTGTGGCAATTTAATATCATCATTGAACTCTTTCATATGACAATGTTAATTAATCTGGACCAAAAGATGAAAAGCTAGCTAAAACAGAATTACGTAATTATCATTAGTTAAGCAATTTAATATCATTATTAGTTTAATATCACTAGTTAAGTAATTTACTATCACTAGTTTAGCAATTTAATATCTTTAGTCATGCAAGTTATTAGTAATTTTGTAGCAATTTTGTGTCTCCATCTAACTCTACGAATATCTGGTTGATGCTGCCATGAATGGGTTGCAGCATTTCAATTGCAACAATAGGATAGTTACACAGAAGGAAATAAAACAGGCGTTTTTACCCAAAGTTTACAATGAGTACTAGAATTTTTTCTAGGGTGAAAGTGTGAATCAAATATGTGCCTAAAAATTTTGCGTGTAGACTGCAGACAAGCTGGGAAATGGAATGCCATGAGTTGAATTCATGAAAGGAACATACCTGGACCATTTTGACTTCCTGTATAGCCTCTCTTACTGATCTTGCATGAGCAAAATTCGGAACCAACATTGCTGGTTCCTCGCTGGGACCAGCTCCTTTGACAAAGGCACAACCAAAAGATATCATAAGATGGAAGCCAGCTAAAAAAGATTTGTGCACAACCAAAGAAGCTTTTATCATTCTCAACAATCAGGTGCAGGTACGTCTAACTGATCAAGGATGTAGAGGTAACTTAGCGGAAAAGGTGCATCAAATAAATGAACCAATGTGCTCTAAATGCATATCTGCAAGGGGGGAAATGGTAAATTCATTTTTTAGTCTCCTCGACACTAGTCTTCATGGTAATTAGAACTGAAAAGCACATAATTAGAACTAGAACTTGCTAACTGAAAGCATATAATCAGAACTGAAAACCAGGGACACTAGTCCTAGAAGCAAGCTGAAAGCAAAAAACTGAAACAAATAGCAATAGGCACCAATAAGTGAAACTTGCTAACAGGCACCACTAGCAGATAGTAGTAATAGGAACCAAAAACAGCAAAGTTCACAGAAAAATAGATGATTAGAAATCAGGCAAAATTGAGCTTTAGAATAGATAAATGAATTCGCGTACCCATGCTTGTGCATATCTGGTGAGGTTGTGGCTGCCTTGATGGTGTGGTACACCTAGCATCATCAGACGCCGTTCCTGGGCATCGTTGTGCTGCTGGGCCCAGGCTTCGAACAACCACTTATCCACGATCATCTCCTAGCCGTCGGGATACGAGGCGCACCAAGGGGGAATCATCTACACATATAAGAAGATCAAATTAGAATAACTTAATCTCAAAAGGAATCAATATTAGTGTTCTGTATCTACCTGAATGTACTGGTCCCGGGTCAGGTGCATGGTTCTTGCGTCCTCCTTTTTGAACCTCTGTCCAAGGACTGAGCCGTGGTAAGTTACGATGGCTTGGATATGCGCCTCGTAATGCAGGTCCACGATGAGTTTCTTGCAGGATTTGGTAACCACCAAATCTGCATGCGCCTGCATTCCCTCCTAGCATCTAAAAAAATCCTGCATACAGATGCAATGTATCCATTAATTATTTGAAGAAAAGTACAATGAATGCAATGTAGTGCGAGGAAGACTTACTCACAGCTCCTGCCTCACCCGCTCTGCCTTGTTGCTGTAAACCACATCGGGGGCGGTGGCGAAGTGGTCAAACGTGTAGGCCGGCTCCCTCTCCCCGGCCAACTGCACCAAGCCAGGGTAGTGCTCCTTGCACAGAAGACCCAGGATGCCATTGATGGAGCGCCCCTTACCCTCCACAACAATCCAGTTCCTGCACAAGTGATTCAGAAAAATTGTTAGTTCCTATTTCAATTTTGAGCATATCATATGAACAAGTAGTGATAACATGTAAAGTTACTTACTTGGCTCCTTTGGGTCGGATCTTTGGGCGTTGATGTGGAGGTATCGGTCACGTCGGGAGGCTCGCGAGAACTCGCAAGTACACACTCGGTGTACTAGAGGAAGCGGAACTCGTACCTACCGTCACCGCCTCGTCGTCCACGCCCGCCTCCTGCTTGTGCTCGTCCGCTTGCCTCTCCCACTCCTCGTCCTCGTCCAAGGGTGGCAGCTCCTCCTCTAGCTCCTCACATGGCGTGAGAGGAGGAGACAGCTGCCTCCTGCGGCTGCTGCCCCCTCCTCCTATTCGGCTGCTGGTGCCCCCTCCTCCACCTCCTCCCCTGTAGGTTGTGTTCTTTGGTACACCGAGTTCACTGTCCTATGACGCCCGCCGCCCACCATCTTCGTGCAATCACCTGCAATTAAAAAGAAAAAACAATGTTGTATTAGAAATAACATAATTACATAGATGCAAAATAAACAGAACATAATTAGAAAACAACATAATATTACATGTAATAGAAATAATCTGCATGATCGGGATTTGCTGGATCATAAGACTCATCATCACTATCAACGTTGTCGAAATAATCAACACTATCCGAAGGAGGAATGTTGTCTTCATTATCATTGCCTAAATGTAATCGGTCCAACATTTGTAAGTCCTTCTCATTTTGCACCTCATCTCCAACGTCCTCGTCATCAACTGTTTCATTGTCTACTTCCATTCCCATCGCTTTGGTTAAGTCTATCTCGAACCTCCCTTGCAGCCCCTCTTCTTGAAAGAATTTTCCGTCATACGTGTTTGGGTTGAAGTTGTAATCTTCATCGTTTGGGACAGGTAGTTTAGCATGTGGCGATATCTTGTGCACCATATACCAACCCAAGAGATGCGGTTTGTTTTTGCATGCGTATGGTGTATAATAAACATGTGTGGCCCATTGAGCCACAATATAGACATCATCTCCTGGATAGACAGAATCCTGTCGAGTTTCGACTAGCCTAAGACGAGGGGTCCATCTCGTTACTCTAGGATCAAACCAATGACATTTGAATATGACAGGATTAAGAGGTTTGCCACCATGAAATGAAAGTTCATATATTTCTTCAATTCTTCCATAATAGTCGAGGCCATCAGTGTCGGCCGTACAAACTCCGCTATTTGTGGTTCTCCGATTGGGCCGACTCTGCTCGTAGCTTGCTATTTGAAAGCGATATCCATTCACGTCATAACCGGTAAATGACTTGACCCTATGGGCAAAGCCGTTTGCAACCTGTCTCAACTTGTCACTCATGGACGCATCGGTTTGGGCCTGCAAGCTCAAACAGGATAGATCATTATATTATTCGAACGTACGAGGAACTTGGAATGTCAAACTAAGTAGGAGCTAAATTGGACAGTACCTTCTGTCTGAACAAATGAAATCGAGCCTCCCTTGTCCCGTACCCTGTGAAATAAGGGTATCGGCTTTGTGGGGTGTAGGATCCCTTGGTTCATTCGAGAAGAGACAAAGAAATTGCCTGTACCGATGAGAAACAAGGGTTTTGGATGCAGAATAGTGATGGCGTATTGAAACAAGTTAGTTGAGAACTGCTTACCCCATGTACGGCTGTCACAGAACCTCCTAATTATGATGGCCCACAAGTACCCGTCATTGCCATAATGACCTCTGACAGCCGTACTTATGTTTATCATAACTTAAAAGGCCTGCTTTCCTCCGAACAGGATCCAATCACAGGAGTATTGTAATATTACAACAGTTTATTCAAAATATTCAACAGAGTAAAGTAGCGGAAGTCTTACAATAACATAGGTTTACAAACCAGTTTTCAAACTTCAAACCTTATGTAACATTATTACAAACCAGTAGTAGAGAAGTATCGGTAGTAACTTTATTACAACACACAAGCGAGATGCCTTGCCCAAAGGCCACACAGTCTACTCGTCGTCACTTTCTTCAATCACGACGGTCATGCAACAAGGCTCGAAGTAGACTTGTTCATGAACCGCACCTGCAACAAGGGGTTCAACAAACCCTGAGTACGAGAGTACTCAACAAAACTTACCCGACTAAGACAACGACTCCAAGGGCACATGCTAGCTTTAGGGAATCAAGGTACGGGTAATCCAGAATCAAGATTTTCTTTTGCAGAAAAGCTTACTAAGGTAAGTCCTTATCTTCAACATTTTACTTTTACCATTGATGGTTCATTAACCAAATCTAGGTGATCCTAATCTAGATCAAAGTAATTATCATCGAATCCTTTCTCATTCTTTCTTTCATTCCAGTTCTTAACTACGATGCAAGTCAGGTGATCAAGTCTCCATAACCGAGGAGCAACGACAATTCGAACCGATTATACCCAACTGGGGATCCCTAACATCATGACATATGTAGAATCGAATCTGCATATATCAACCCTCATTTAGATCTCCCAAAACCAGAACGTGTCCATCGCCACCCGAGAGTACAGTACTCCTCGAACCCGGCCCGATTCTAGCCCCGAGGGTACACGCTACTCCCGCCATCTCTCCACTCCCAGTGCGAGGTTAGACGTTCTCGTAATGGAATCACTAACATTTTGGGCTTACCCAAGGCATGAGGCTAGTTGCAAAGTCTCGAACACAACAGGCTTACAACGAACGGACCTTAACTGACAAGGCGGAAACACTACATTGAGACTCCTTTCCCAATGCATGTTAGCAGTGGCCAAACCACCCGCTCGATCTTTCAAGTTCATTCTCATACTTCATTATTCATTAAATATGCCATCATGGCTATGTAAACATTGCATTTAAAAGCTTAACTTCTAAGCATAGCAAAGCATACTACGCATTTTTAGTAAAATAGGTATCAAGGTTGATATCACAATAATCAAGGATGATAGTGCAGCAATTAGGTTATCACTCAACTCCTAATTACTTAATGCAGTAAACCATAATATAAATAATAAAACATTTGTAAAACTCAAGGTAGGGTTTAAATGCACTGGGGCTTGCCTTGCTTTGACACGACGACCGACTCAGACTCGAGGACTCCAACGTTTGGTCCGGAACCCACCGACAATCGCTCTTCTCCGGAAGCTTGCTCGACGACTTCGACTTCCTCGAAAGAGGAAACTACACGAGTACATAACATGTTTTAACATGATGCTTGATGATAAACATGATGCTTGATGATAACATGCTACGAGTTACGACTTGAGTACAACTTCCCTTCACGGTACAGTCGCAAACAGAAAACCTACTAACTAGAAGCGACAAGTCTAGCGATACCAGCTGTTATCACTAAGCAAGATACTAACGAGCTCAAACATGGAATTAAGGTGCCAAAGATCACCAAAGAGTAGTGACCTAAGGACATCACTCAATCAAAAGGGCACACAACACTTAAAGTTCTCAAATTACCATTTATTTACTATTTAAATAATTAGGGCATAATTAACAGTTGATCAAACTTGGCCTAAACAAGCTCAAACTTTTTCTATGGATTAAGAATGATTTATAACAGTGTTATAATAAATTTCATACTTTTTGGATTAATAATTTAATTATTAAAATTCCTGGAAGTTGCATTTAATCTTTATTGGAACCAATTAATTCTACTGCACAAAGTATTCAAATTTATGATTTAACATTTTTCCTAGATAGTTTATACATTGAGAAGCTTACACAAAAATTTTCATGAATTTTGGAACTTTACACAATTTTTAATGAAATAAACAAATAACTGCACTATTCATTTATTTGAAAAAGAAAAACAAAAACGAAATCCGAACCGGGCTGCTTCTCTTCTTCCCCTCCGGTACGGCCCTCAGAACGGCCCGCTCGCGCGTGCGCTCGCCCGTGCTCTCGCTGGCCCAGCAGCGCGGCCCAGCAGGCGGCCTGCCTCGCCCGCGCTCGCGCGCTCTCCCTCTCTCTCTCTCTCTGACAACGCGGCCCCAGCTGTCATCGCCAACCTCCCGCTCTCTCCTTCTCTCCCGCGCGCTCGCTCGCTCTCCCGCGGTGGCCGGCCGGTGACCGAAGCCTCGGTCGACAAACCGACCTTACCATCACCATCTACACCACCCCACGACTCCGTTTTGCTAAGTAGCGCTATGGTTCGAGCCCTAGCGACCCGCGAGCGACGGCGATGGCGGCACGGTGGTCACGGGAGCAGCACGCCGGCGCACACAATGCAGTAGCGACCAAATTGAGAGGACGGGGAGCATCAGTGGCTCACCGCGGTTGCAGTGGAGCTCTCGGTGGTGACGGGGAGCGGCTGGAGTGGCCTGGCCACGGGAAGGCGAGGATGGCGGGCGGTCGCCGGAGTTGGGCACGGGAGCAGGCGGTGCGGAGGTTTGGGTGCGAAAACGGTGAACTCCGGTGGTCCACGAGGTGCGCGAGGATGAGGCGACTCGATTGGTGCAGCCTGCGTGGCCGGAGGCGGCTTGGTGGCGGTAGCGGCGAGCGGCGGAGCTCCTCGGCGGCGGTGGCGAAAACAGGGAGAAGAAAAACGGTTCACTGGACGCGGCCATATATGTAGGCAGCGGTCGCGGCTACAGCGCTGCATTGCTCGCGTCGTCGCGCTGGCGTTCCCGACCGCGCGCGAAGGCCGTGGAAGGCCACAACGGCGATCGGCCGGCGCCCATACCGGCCGGTGGCCGTCGGTGATTGGCGTGGCACTGTAGCTCCCCCCCCAAAACTCTGAATTCAAACTGATTTTTCAAATTACTTTCAAATTCATGTAACAACTTGAAAAACTTCCAATCTATGAAATCTTCAGAATTTCAAGCTCTACAAGTTTTGTATTGAACACTTTTTCAAATTCGAACTGGATTTTGAAATTTGAGTTTAAATTCAAAAGGGGACACATTTTGGGGATTTGGCAATTTAGAAATTACTTTTGATTTCATATTGAAACTTCAAAATCTCCAAACACTAAAGTTGTACATATCAACAAGACCTACAACTTTGCTGTTCAAAACATTTTCAAATTCTACCTCCATTTTGAAATCTTAGTTTGGGGACAAAATGAGTTAAATCTGAAATTTGTTTATTTTCAAAATTGCTCCACATTTTACACTAAAACTTTGAAAACTCAAAACACCAAAGTTGTAGCCCTTGAAAAGTTCTACAAACTTGGTTTTGAACTTTTTCCCAAATTTTTCTTAGATTTTGAATTATTTCAAAAGGGGTAAAAGATGGTTTTGAAATTTAGGGTTTTCGGAGGAATTTTCAATTGGAATTTGTTACTACTTTGATTTGTGATTACTTAGTGATCAAAACCTCACCCAAGGGCATCATTTGGACCAACATGACATGATTGACCAAATGCCACTCTTGGTTGACCAATTTAGCTTTTGAAATTCTTTTACATTTCTCCCCAGATTTGAATTTGAATTCGAATCGGAAAACTCATGACAAGTTTTTGGGACTCCAATTGAAACTCAGATTTGGAGCTTCATTTTAGATGTTGTACTTGAGCTCATACCCTACACTTGACACTAGTGTGCAACACAGTCGCACACCTCAAATTACGCAGGGCATGGACTAAGTATTTGCGGTGGCATTCGAAATTAGGGTTTTCGGGTTCGGAGCACACCACTGAGAAGCACATCCAATCTAGATAAGTAAACTTGTTTTAGTTGATGCATAACAAAGTTAACCTAACAAGGATGCTTTGCAATGCATTATGATGACATGGCAGATTAATTAGCACTATAACACCCGGGGTGTTACAACGGCTCCACCTCCTCAAGGTTGGTCAACACATATAGCATGATGCTGCGCCACTCATCATTTTTCAACTGCTTAGTGGTCGATGCACTTGTGCTTCCCGAGTTGCCCCCGAAAAAGGCTGAGGTTCGATTCATTTTCGCCAGCATTGTAATGAGGGGTGGATTATGCACGCTAGGAGTTTGACACCTCCTCAAGAATGAATGCCTCTGCAATGGAAGCCTCAATTTTAGCTTTATTTCTACATTTTTTGCGAAGAGTCTTTAGACCTCTCTCGACTGGATAGCACCAACGGGCTTGCACGCCCCCCCCATTCGAGCCTCATACGGGAGGTGCAAAATCAAATGCTGCATCGGAGTGAAGAAGTCAGGTGGAAAGATCTTCTCAAACTTACAGAGCAACATAGGTGTCACTTTTTCCAAGTCAGCAATGACGGTCCGAGATATCTCCTTGGCACAAAGCTGGCGGAAGAAATAGCTCAACTCTACTAGCACAAGCCAGACATGGTCAGGGACATAGCCTCGAACCATCGTCGGAAGAAGCCGCTCAATCCATATGTGGTAGTCATGACTCTTCATCCCTAGAACTCGCAGAGTAGATAAGTTCACTCCCCTCCTCAGATTCGCTGCATATCCATCAGGGAACATTAACATCTTGATCCATTCAAGTACTTCTCTCCTTTGTTCTCTGCTCAATGTGAAATCGGCCTTAGGCCTTGTCCATTTCTTGCCGTCTCAAGGAGGCCGCATCTCTAGCTTTGTTCTATCGCATAATATTGCCAGGTCCACTCTAGCCTTAGGGTTGTCCTTGGACTTTTCAGTGTCCATGAGTGTTGCCCAAAGTGCCTCAGCGACATTCTTTTTAGTGTGCATCACATCAATGTTATGTGGCAGAAGAAGGTCATCAAAATAAGGGAGCCTCTCTAAGCCCGACTTATGAGTCCACATGTGTTCCTCACCATATCCCGTAAAACGACCTTCTTTTTCATTCCACTCCAGAGCATCTATCTGCGCATGAACCTCATCACTGGTCATCATCTACGGTGGAGGATCTGTCACCATGACACCTTTCGTGAAGTTCTTGATGTCTTGTCTGAAAGGATGGTCAAGAGGGAGGAATTGTCGATGTTTGTCAAACATCGAATACTTGCCACCCTTCTATAACCAGATGAACCTCAGAGCTGCCTTGCATACTGGGCATGAGAACTTCCTGCGAACACACCAGGCGTAGAATATCCCATATGCCAGGAAGTCATGTAGGGAATGTTGGTACCAAACACGCAGTTTGAAGTCTATCCTTGTAGCTTGGTCATATGTCCATACCCCTTCCTCCCAAGCTGTAATCAATTCATCCACCAGAGGCTCCATGAACACACCCATATTATTCCCCGGGTGTCCAGGAATTATCAACGACAAAAATACGGTATGACGTTGAAAGAGGACGCTAGGGGGAGATTGAGGGGGATAATGAAGATGGACCAACAAGTGTACGGGGCAGCTAACATTCCATAAGGATTGAACCCATCTGTTGCCAGCACAACACGTACATTATGAGCCTCTCTAGCTTTCTCATGATAAATGCGATCAAAGTAGGTCCATGCTTCACCATCAAAGGGATGTACCATCTTGTCAAGATTGTATCGTTTGCCCTTTTTGTGCCATGTCATCTGTTTCACGATTTCCTGGGTCATATATAGACGTTGGATTCTCGGTATGAACGGAAGGTACCGTAGGATTTTCATGGGGATAGAAAGCTGCCACTTCTGGCCATCACCAGCATCTACCTCCAGGTACTTGGACGATTTGCACTTTGGGCAGTAATTTGCATCCTTGTGTTCTTTCCTAAATAGGACGCACCCCTTCGGACAAGCATGTATCTGCTCATACGGCATCTTAAGTGCACGAAGTAGTTTCTATGACTCATACATGCTCTTTGGAAGAATGTGGCCCTCCGGAAGCATGCCGCCAAATAGGGCCAACATACCATCAAAGGTTTCTCGCCTCAGGTTAAACTGGGACTTGAACCCCATTGCACGTCCAGTGGCATCCAGTTGAGAAAACATTGTTCGATCGTGAAGGGGTTTATGTGCCGAAGACAACATGTCGTAGAACACCTTTGCGCTTGGCTCCATCTCCTCCTCCGTACGTCCTTCACTGTACTGTGCTTCGTGAAAGTCATCTAACATGTCTACTACCCCGGCATCAGCATCAAAATCCTCCAAGTGTGGTCTAACCGCCTCCTCTCTCATACGATGGGCTACACCATGGTGGACTCACCAGGTATAGTTCGGCGTGAATCCATTCTTCACAAGATGTCTCCACATGCTGTCCCTGTTTTGCCTTTTCCTGTTTACACATTTGCTGCAGGGACACAAAACTAGCATCTCTCCTCTAGCAGCCTCGCCAAATGCATGGTTCAAGAAAGCATCAGTCTTGTTCACCCAGTCCATGCTGTAATCACTCTGACTTGAGCAGCCCGTGTACATCCACTCACGGTCATTGTTGACGGTTCTTAAGTATCAATTTTAATTATCCAATAAATAAGGAAAAGGACCTATATGCAAGCAACACCTAGAATTAGAGTTTGATCTGACAGAATTCCATGAGTTTTGTTGTTTATCTGTTTCTGCAGGGGGTTATCAGGAAATACAAAGGAAAGGCCCACACGTCGAAATTACATAGAGATATTAACGTGTTCACCGATTTTCTATCATCTAGAAGACTCCAGAAGCCACGGGATCGAACGGGAGGCCGAACGGGCCCGGGACCAGGGCGCCCACCCTAGGTCTGCAACCAATCAGGATGAGTCTCGCGGATTATGCCCCACCGACCTAAATGATCAAGGAAAACCGTGCGATTAATGTCGGTTTGATCCGACGGCCCAGGTTCACTTGAAGGGACTATATAAGCAGGACCCCTGGCCCCTGGAGAGGAGAATCCAAGTCCATTATTTTCATATTTTCCAGAGAGGATTCAGAGAGAGAGGTTCCCTTAGGGTTCCCACCTCATTAGGGCTTAGCATCCAATGTGAGATTAGACTTAGTTCTTCTAGATTGAGAGAGATAGAGTGGAGGTATAGATCGAAGGAAGCCCGGCCTGTCGGTGACTACTTCGAGGTTGTACCTGCAGGATCAAGTTCTCCTAACCCGAGGCTTGCTCCTAGGATTCTTCAGTATTTCGACTTCTAAATTCTAGTAAGTTCTTTGTTTTATTGTTCTTTGGTTTATGAGTTTACTTTAATCTCTTCGCGTAGAGTTTAGAGTAATCATCTCTAGCGTAAACAAGGTGTTTGGGCTAGGATACTCATAGATATCCCCTGTCTAGCCGGACCGTGGTAGTAGCGAGGAACGTGACATTTCCGTAGCTACCTTTGTATTCCATATCCCGTTAGCAGGATCGATAGGGTTTATAGGTGTGGGTCGAACATCCTTTGAGGTGTCTAGATTCCGTGAGCCTCCCCAATAGAGCAGTAGATCATCCTTACCAAGGTTAGAACGAGAGTGCAGTTGCAGTCTTCTCTATACATCGCTCACATCAAATCACAGTGGTTGTAGCCTAAAGGTTAGTAGTAATAGATTTGGTTAGTCAGATGCACGCTTTCTCCTAGTGGTAAAAAATAAATACGATACTCTGGATAACATCCCGGGTGAAGTGCTCACCGATATCCGTGCGCTTGCGGATCATTTCCTAATTGCGTTACCAAATATCAACAAGCATTTCTGGCGCCGTTGCCGGGGAAAAAGACGGTTTGCTGAGATAACCTTGAATCTTACTACTAGCTTGTACCTATACTTTTATCTTTCTTTATCTTTTTATTCCTTATCTTTTCTTTATTCTTACCTTATGGAGAACCAAGATTCTAAATCAATCTATCAATTTGCAACACCTTCAGAAACTGACCTTTTACCATGGGAGTCATCACAGCCTATCCAAACATCCCAGTATAGGTTAAGTTCAAGGTTAATTGCCATGATTGAGAACCTATCCTTTTCGGGAAAGGAAGATGAAAATCCTTACCTTCATATTAGAGATTTTGAGCAAACATGCGATTGTCTTCGCATTGAAGGCATTTCTGATAAGACTTTACGTTGGAAGCTTTTTCCTTTTTCCTTAAGAGGAGAAGCTAGACGATGGTATAGTCAGAAGGTAAGTCAACAACGAGGTGAATGGGGAGTCTTACGAGCCAACTTCTGTTTAGATTTTTATTCCCTCGATCGTATCGCCGACCTTAGACTCGAAGTTCTATCTTTTAAACAAAAAGAAAATGAAACTTTGGGAAAATCCTGGAAACGTTTTTCTGATCTTTTAGAATCTGGTCCAAAACTCAATATTGAAGACCCTATTCTCCTTTTTCATTTCTTTCGAGGTCTTCAGAAAGATCATAAACAAATGCTACATACAATGTCTAGAGGTTCTTTCTTTCGTATCCCTACTGATGAAGCTAGAGCGATCCTAGATAGAATCCTAGAAGCTGAGATGGATAATACCCTCCATGATGAAACCTACGAAGCCGAAGCAGACACTCTGCCGAATTCTTCACCTACTTCAGCTATCACAAGTTTTGAGCCACAAAAGGAAGAAATTCCACCACTTGATTTCATGCTGGATATAGAATCCGATCTTTTTGCCGATTTTGGAAACATTTCAAACTACCATTCTATAGACAAACCCCAAAGCGGCCATTATAGCATTTGTTTACCAAGTGAATATCAATTGAGAGAGCTTATCTCAGTCATGAGTAGCGAATGGTTGGAGGAGTCAGAGCTTTCCTCTGAAGTGATCCGTTTGGATACACCTCCTATCACTATACGCTGTGCTTATGATTCTGATCAATTTGATGCTCTCTATAATCCTGTTGTGGGGATCAATATCATGTCTGAAGCTTTTGCACTTAAATTATTTGGAAAATTAATTTTAACCCCCACAACAAAGTTCATGAAGGAATCTTCGGGACGATTGGTCCCCAGTCTTGGAATTGTGAATGTCCTACCCTTTATGGTAGAAGGCTCCATGATTCATTTGAACTTTTATATCTTTGATACATGGGACTTCGACCTGTTGATAGGACAACCATTTAGAAGACTCCTTTATGAAGGTCAAACTGGAAAGCTACACATTTCTTTTGGAAAGGATTTTAAATTCCCTATGACAATTTCTCACTCCTTGAATAATAAGATCGAGTCATCTCTTTTGCCTGATCCTATGGAAGAGGTAAAAGCTGCGTCTCTAGAGCTTTTAAATGAATCAGACTTAGAAGAAGAAGCCCCTTTCTTCATAGAAGAGGAAGCTGAACCTTCTGAACCTGAACCTTTAGATGAGTTTGCAGAAACACCCAGACCTCCTATAGAGCTTAAAACTTTACCACCCGGTCTTATCTATGCTTTCCTAAACAATAATCCAGAGTTTCCTGTGATCATTAGTAATAAACTCACTCAGGAACAAACTCTGCGATTAATAACCGTTTTAGAAAAACATCACTCAGTCTTTGGCTACTCACTCCAAGATCTTACAGGAATCAGTCCTATGATTTGCACCCATCGCATTCCGACAGATCCTTCTGTTTCACCTTCTCGGGAACCCCAACGTAGACTCAACAACGCGATGAGAGAAGTAGTTAAAAAGAAAGTTATAAAGTTGCTGCATGCAGGGATTATATATCCTGTGCCGCATAGTAAGTGGGTAGAAGCACTACCTTGCAAGCGTGCCGACAATATTAATTCAAAGAGGATGTTTGAAGAGATTATATTTCCAAGATTTGGAGTCCCTAGGGTGGTGATAATGATGGGGGATCACACTTCATCGACAAACGCTTTGAGCATTATCTAGCAAAACATGAAATCCGTCACAACGTTGCTACCCCATATCATCCTCAGACAAGTGGCCAAGCAGAGACTTCCAACAAGCAAATCAAGAACATTCTTCAGAAAACAGTAAATGAGATGGGAACAGCATGGAAGGAAAAGTTACCCGATGCACTCTGGGCATACCGGACAGCATACAAGACCCCAATTGGAATGACCCCATACCAATTGGTGTACGGGAAGACTTGCCACTTGCCTGTTGAACTAGAGTTCAAAGCACACTGGGCCATAAGAAGATGGAATATGGACCTAGATGTTGCTGGAGATCATAGAAGAATGCAACTATCAGAATTGGAAGAATGGCGAGAGAAAGCATATCACAATTCGAAGATCTACAAAGAAAGAGTCAAAAGATGGCATGACAAGAGGATCAAGAAGAAGGAGTTCTCACCCGGAGATAAGGTATTACTTTTTAATTCCAGGGTGAAGCTTTTCGGGCATGGAAAACTCCGGAGTAAATGGGAAGGACCATACAAGGTAGTCAATTCATCATCCCACGGAGCTATTACACTTCAAAACGACGAAGGTACGTTATTCAAGGTAAATGGTCAACGTCTTAAATTATTTTTAGAACCCAATAAAGAATTAGAAGAAATAGACGTGATCCATTTTTACCTTCCGATGGAGAATTAAAGCCCGACCTTTTTAATCTGACGTTTTTGGGCCACGTATATATTTTTCGGGATAAAAATACTTCTAGAAACACGCTCGAGCAAGCGGGCCCACAGAGGAGGCAGGCCCAGGGCGGGCGCCCTGAGGATGAGGGCGGGCACCCTGCCCTAGTGTCCCCTCGGCTCCGGCCTCTTCCGACGTGCTTTCCTCATCTATGGTTATCCAGAAAATTCCGCGAATGGGTTGTTACGCACGCCCGGCAGCGGGATGGATCTATGGAAACCCTAGAGGCACTTTTTGACCCCTATATAAACAGACCCCTGACGTCAGCTTTCAACACCAATTCATTCAATCCTTCTCTCCTCCTCAATTAGAGCTTGTCTAGTTTCTTTCTTCTCCAATGGCCGACAAGACCCACCGCAACTGGGAGATCGTCCCTTACAACCTCAACCGCAAGCCCAAGGATGACCCCGACGCCTACGTCCCGGCCAACACAGAGCGACAGCTAGTAGCCCCACCATCAAACCAGCGCAGCTCAATCTCATCCTACTACGCCCAACCAGTTCTTACTGCACCACCGCAGCCCCTTCTTCTCAAGGGACCGTCGTCCAAGCAAGAAGCCATCGTCAAGGTACCAGCCGGCACGAAAATCCTGCCACCTAAACCCAATGAGCGGGTTGTAGGCGTCAAGACCAACCGGAGCGGTGAGATCAGCAGCGTCCACTACACTATGGAGAAGGAGAGGCCCCGCTTCGAAGGAGTTAGGACAGCAAAAGTTCGCTTCATCCCACCAAAGGAAGCTCCTAAGCACGCTCTCAATTCGTTTGAGACACCACCGAAGCGCCGCAGGACCATAGCAGATGTGGATGAGGACATCAGGACAGCAAATAGACATATTATGGAACTTCAGTCCACAGTTAGCTCCCTTAGTAGGCAGGTCTCCAACCTGAACACTACTGTGCTCACGCTTAAACGTGACCTTTCTGATGCCCTTGCTAGGATCAGAGATTTAGAGCAACACTGAGCTATCTAGATTAGACCTTGAGGCAGTGTGTCTTAGTCTTCATCATTAGATTCAATTAGATTCAATTCAGTTTAGATTAGTTCGCTTCATTAGTCAGTGTAATAAATGCCTCAAGACAAATAAAGATTATTATTATTATTATTATGCCTCGTGTATCTCCACTTTATTTTTATGCAAGAAAGCAGGAAACAAGTATGGGGGAATCCCCCCGACATGGTAAAAGCACTTCAATTGCACCACTCCACGATTCAGGTACATACTCTGCACGCTTTATTTACATATATACAAATACATATTGGGCTGTGTAGAATATTGTTCCTAACATGATAATTTAAAAAGACAAAAATATTTTTAATCATGATCAATCTCACTCTGTGATATTGTTCCTAACATGTGTTACTCAAGTCATTGTGGAATGTGAGATGGTAGAATATGAGTATCTTATTCTTGAAATCTTTGTCGCTTGGAGATTTTCTTTTTAAAAACTTCAAAAATATAGCTACCATCCTCAATATTTTATATGCCTGATAAACCTAAAAATATTAATTTGCTTTGTATTGAGTTTGTGCAAAAACGAGTTAGACCTTTGTTGAGAGATTTATCATGCTCCCAAGATCAAGACATTTTTATTCAGAAAGATTCACTCTTCCGAAGTATTATTGCATTAGAGGCATGGGCTATGCAAAAATATATTTTGAGGAAATAAAAAGGAGCAAGTGCTCGACAACCTCGCAGAAAAATGGACAAGTGTCCGGAAGTAGAATTAGGGGTACCTCAGTATCCACCTGAAAAAAAATGAGATGATAAAAATATATATGGTAAAAAGAAAATGATAGCCCATGGTCCCTCTAATAAGCAATATGTCAGTAAGAGTTGACAAGTTTTAATTTTCAAAGTCTTTGATCTAAGAGTATGGCATTCCTCTCCTCGGATCCCGTTTTGACCCAGGCAATATATGCAAAGTAAGTATGCTTGAGAATTTCTACAAATTAAAACAGCCTCAGTGAGATATACAAAAGATAAATGAGTGATCTGAGAGCCCCTATGAGGATAAAGGTATGCTAAGTTTTCTATTCAAAAATATATAAAAAACTCCAAGTGACAGGGTTGAGAAGAAGAAAGGATCTCTACTTCAACCATATATTTCCCTGACTACAGTGCACAGTGGACATTCACAACACCCTACAGGTATAAAAAGAATGCTTTACAATGTTTCAACCCCAGTTATTTTTCTGAACCATCCTTTTCTCGAGGACGAGTAAAACCCTAAGTATGGGGGTGTTTGTTGATGGTTCTTAAGTATCAATTTTAATTATCCAATAAATAAGGAAAAGGACTTATATGCAAGCAACACCTAGAATTAGGGTTTGATCTGACAGAATTCCACGAGTTTTGTTGTTTATCTGTTTCTGCAGGGGGTTATCAGGAAATACAAAGGAAAGGCCCACACGTCGGAATTACATAGAGATATTAACGTGTTCACCGATTTTCTATCATCTAGAAGACTCCAGAAGCCACGGGATCGAACGGGAGGCCGAACGGGCCCGGGACCAGGGCGCCCGCCCTGGACCCTGGGGCGCCCGCCCTAGGTCTGCAACCAATCAGGATGAGTCTCGCGGATTATGCCCCACCGACCTAAAGGATCAAGGAAAACCGTGCGATTAATGTCGGTTTGATCCGACGGCCCAGGTTCACTTGAAGGGACTATATAAGCAGGACCCCTGGCCCCTGGAGAGGAGAATCCAAGTCTATTATTTTCATATTTTCCAGAGAGGATTCAGAGAGAGAGGTTCCCTTAGGGTTCCCACCTCATTAGGGCTTAGCATCCAATGTGAGATTAGACTTAGTTCTTCTAGATTGAGAGAGATAGAGTGGAGGTATAGATCGAAGGAAGCCCGGTCTGTCAGTGACTACTTCGAGGTTGTACCTGCAGGATCAAGTTCTCCTAACCCGAGGCTTGCTCCTAGGATTCTTCAGTATTTCGACTTCTAAATTCTAGTAAGTTCTTTGTTTTATTGTTCTTTGGTTTATGAGTTTACTTTAATCTCTTCGCGTAGAGTTTAGAGTAATCATCTCTAGCGTAAACGAGGTGTTTGGGCTAGGATACTCATAGATATCCCCTGTCTAGCCGGACCGTGGTAGTAGCGAGGAACGTGACATTTCCGTAGCTACCTTTGTATTCCATATCCCGTTAGCAGGATCGATAGGGTTTATAGGTGCGGGTCGAACATCCTTTGAGGTGTCTAGATTCCGTGAGCCTCCCCAATAGAGCAGTAGATCATCCTTACCAAGGTTAGAACGTGAGTGCAGTTGCAGTCTTCTCTATACATCGCTCACATCAAATCACAGTGGTTGTAGCCTAAAGGTTAGTAGTAATAGATTTGGTTAGTCAGATGCACGCTTTCTCCTAGTGGTAAAAAAATAAATACGATACTCTGGATAACATCCCAGGTGAAGTGCTCACCGATATCCGTGCGCTTGCGGATCATTTCCTAATTGCGTTACCAAATATCAACAGTCATCCATCCTCTAACATATATATCAGCGAGTAATGTAACCATCAATTGCGTCTATATAGTGTTCCTATTGTCTAATAGGTGAGGATAGGTCCTAATCCCACCCGCAGATGCGTAGATGAGGTTAGTTTCCATGCTCTACTCCTATCCGATATATAATTTCGGCAGCACCTCCCCACTGTTCTCCCGATACATGTCCTGGCAGGGAGACTGTGTATCCGGAGAACAACAGGGAGGTGATGCCGAAACCCTGTCTCGGATCGGAGCAGACCATGGAAACTAACCCATCTAAGCATCTACGGGCTGTCCAAAAAACGTGGACAATTCGAAACAGATACGGTTATAGATATGCAAAGATCTGCATACCACCAACCGTATCTCTTTCGAACGGGAGACGCCTAACTTGGTTACGCGATCTACAATCATGATACGGAAAGAGGGGTTATACCTAGGGTGGTGGCAGAGTCAGGCTAGCGGGGCCGTGGTGGGTCGGTGCAGTGGCGAGGCGATGCGATGCAGGCAGACCCGCAGCGGCAAGGAAGACGATCGGGGCCTTCTCTGCTCCTTTCTCCCCGTCCTACACCTGCCAAAAATAGGAATAGAATACCGTCAACTCAAAATTTCGGCAGCACCTCCCCTGCGCAGTGAGGTTTCCAAAACCTGCAAGAAACCAACGGCTCGATGGCTGACAACCACATATATATCAAGGAGTACAACAACCACTACTACTTACAATACTACTACAACTACTACTAACACTATTACTACTAACATTACTACTACTACTACTCTCACTACTAACACTACTACAACAACTACTACTAACACTACTACTACTACTAACACTACTACAACAACTACTACTAACACTACTACTACTAACAATAATACAACAACTACTACTAACCCTTACCTTATGGGCACCGGCGAGAGCTAGCAATGCCACGGGCGGCCGCGGGGGAGACCGCGGGTCGTCGGGGTGAGGTCGAGGGCCGGCGTCCGGTGTGGGGCAGTCGCGGCATGACGACCGGCGTCAGGCAGCCGCGTGGCGCACCTAGCCCTCCCCCTCCTCCTCACCTGCTCCTCTCCTCCTCTAGCCGGCGGCGGCTGCTTGGGTGGCAGGGCAGCCAGCTGTGGGGCGGGTAGGGCGTGGGCAGCGGCGGCGCGGAGAGCAGGGGCGGTGGGCGCAGTGGCGGCGGCTGCCGGGGGCGGGCGTGGCGCATGGGGGCCGCACGGCGGGCCGGGCCTAGGGCGGCGGCAGTCGCGCGTGCGGCGCCCGGCGGGCCGGGGCAGGGGCGGACGCGGCGCGCGGTGGGCGGGGGCAGGGGCGGCGCGGCGGGGTGTGTGTGTTGTGTGGGTTCGAGCGGGCGGGCGGCCGACTAAAAATCCAGGCTTTGCCGAGTGCCCGCGATCCGGCACTCGGCAAAGGCGTTTTATTTTATTTTTTAAAACTTTGTCGAGTGCCAGATCTCACCGGCACTCGGCAAAGAGTTATTTTTTAATTAACCGGCTACGAATTTTATTTAAAAGAAATAAAATCTTTGCCGAGTGCCGCGTCACCGGGCACTCGGCAAAGCACCTTTTTTCCTTTTTATTTTTTGTAAAATCTTTGCCGAGTGCCTCCTGTCAGGGCACTCGGCAAACGATTACTTTGTCGGGTGTCTCCCCATGGCACTCGGCAAAGTTTTTAATTTTTTTCTTTTTGGCCCCAAACTTTTTGTGTAGCCTTCCTACATTAAATGAGAGTACATGTTCAAATTTTGCACATTCCTAAGACTTTTTCCTATATTTTTTCAATTTATTTCATTTCATTGATTTTTTTCGGAAAATGTAAATTTGAACTGCAAGTGCATCCAATAATGCAATTCTATGAATGGAAAATTGATATACATGTTATTGAGTGTAATGTGAGGCCGTATCCACGAACATACACGAACTCTCACACATCTTCTTCCCGAAACATGACTAGGAACTTGCGGGCGAGTTGTTTTTAAATTATATAAAATGCAAACAAAGTCAGAAAATCATGAAACTTGTCGAGGTGTCATGATATCACATGTGGAGGCTATGATAAAATTTTGAGAAGGTTTCGTGCACGGCGTCACGTAGGATGCATAGAAACCCATACATCTCCAAAAAGTCTTAGAAATGTGCAAAATTTGAACATGTAGTCTCATTTAATGTAGGAAGGCTACATAAAAAGTTTGAGGCCAAAAAGAAAAAAAAATTAAAAACTTTGCCGAGTGCCATGGGAAGACACTCGGCAAAGCCGAGCCCTTTGCCGAGTGTCAACAGGGGAAAGGAGTACGGCGACCTACGGCCGTTACCTGGTGTTGACTCTTGGCAAAGGGACGGTTTGCCGAGTGTCCGGCTTTGCCGAGTGCCTGACGCTCGGCAAAGAGCCGCTATGCCGAGAGCTTTTCTTTACCGAGGGCGGCACTCGGCAAACGGCGGCTTTGCCAAGTGCCCGATATTTGGCACTCGGCAAAGCGGCCGGCACTCGACAACTTTGCTCTGTGCGGTAGTGTGTGACCCAGAATTGCTTTGCTTTTCCTGGTTGTAGCTGTGCTGTGTCGGGTGATTTGAAATTGGTTAAGTCGGTTGCAGGAGATTTCTACTTCCTTCTTTGATCATTATATCGGGATCGAACATGTTTGTCTTCTGTGCTTATTTACTTGGTCTGATTGTTTTTCCAGTGTGCTCTAGTGTTGATTTCTGGTTTTTGTGGATGCCTCTGAAAGTTCTGTAAATAAATGAGGCTAACTTTTTTTTTGAGAATTAAACATACAAAATGTTGATGCTCATAACACGCACGCATATTCACCCTTATGAATACATGTACGCAAAGCCTACCCCTATGAGCACCTCCGAAGGATTGAACCAGCAGATCTCGAGATTCACGAAGTCACCACAGGCGCCTTGCTGTCGACGAGGACGTCACCTACTACTGAAAGCATAGTGCCGTTAAATCCTAAATAAATCTGGAAAAATACAAGCATCCATACCAAGTTGAGGACTCGTTCTCCTCTGATTTCCTAGATCACACCTTTGTTGGTCTTTGGCCACCTTGTTCCTCTGAACCCTCTTGGAAATCAAAGTGATTAGAGCTGGTGCCAACACCGTGATGGCTCCTTTCGGTGTGTTGAGAGATATATATACACGCGCTATTCTACACCGAGCTATTATACTGAACAAAATTTCAGTAATGTTCAGTAGTCGCGTTTTAGTATTATTCAGTATTTCGTGGTACTGTGCGTAGTACTGACGGATACTAAACACAATTCAGTAGTACTCAGTATTTTTTTAGGTCAGTTTTGACTTGTGGTGTAGAATAATATTCTACACCTAGGGTGTAGAATAGCGCTGCCATATATATATATATATATATATATATATATATATATATATATATATATATATATATATATATATATATATATATATATATATATATATATAGCGATAATCTCGCCTTCGGATGCAAGCTTTGCCACTTGCATACATGCCTTAAATTAGTCTGTCTCTTTCCATCAACGATCTAGATTGATATCCTGGTATTTAACCCTCTACTTATCCTGTCTAATTCTCCGCCAATACTTATTCCCGTTTGTACTTCCTATGTCCTTGTTGTTATTGCGCCTAACCAAATTAAATTCCTATGGCTATTATCAAATATGAATCAAACTACTTGATATATATCAAAACTGAACTTCTAGTGAAACACAAAAGGAGGAACAAAACAAGAAATAAAAAGAGGAACAGAAACATACATCGGACAAATTAAGTTACAATCAACTACCTGCAAGGATACAACTTGCATTGTCATCTATCATGTACCTGCGGCTTGGCACACCTTTCGGGGTTTTTCTACTTCTATGGTAGCACCTGCTCTTTCGGTACTTGTTGGCTTCTCCACGATAAAGATGGCCTTGCCATGTTCAGAGCCCCAGGTGATTGCATATAGCGGCAGATGTGGCTGGCGCAAGAAGCAATCAAGTGCCTTCGGTCTCACCATCTCAGCGACTTGCTGTACGCTAACATCTCTTAGCAGTGGATTGCCGTTTTCTCCTGCAGCAGCAAGGTCTAGTGCCCAGCTTCTCCTCCTCTGCTGCTGCTGCTCCTCCTCCTCCTCCTCTGCCTCATGGTAGCACGCATGAGGAGAGAAGAAAACCGTCATCTTCAGAGGTGGCCTACAACACCTGCTAGGCAACAAGCTGCACTCCAGGCCCGGAACGTAGCACCAAAACGCCAGCACGATTATCTGCTCGGGCAATATCCGGTACAGCTCCGGCGACGAGGCGGCGATGCTGCCTCCATGGCCATGCTGCCACCCATTCTCTCTGCAACACACTGGATCCTGACGGAACGCCTGGCTGGCCCTACTATAGTCACCTTCATCAATGCGAGCCCACGGCGGCGCAATAGAACGGCACATGTCCACCGAGGTAGCCAGCAGCGCGAGCTCCCCGACCGCGGCTTCGCTCACGAGCAGCTTGAGCTGGGACGCCATAGCCCGCAGGCACGCTATCGCCGTCCCGAATATGTCCATGCTCTCGGAGAGCCGGAGAACGATGTGCAGGAGCAGGTTCTTCGCCGGCGCGTCGCGGTCCTGGTACTGGTACTCGAGGATCGTCTCCACGCCGCGGCCTTCGATGCACAGCGGCCACAGGTCGAGGAACCGCAGCACGGCTCCCTGCTCCGTCTCGTACCGGAGGTGCTTGCCTTCGAGGAGGCGCCTCACGACCGGGTTGCAGAAGGTGTGGTGCCGGAGCGTGCTGCCGGACTCGGCCACGTCCCGCACGAACCTGCCCGCGCAGCCCGCGAACCACTCGAACCTTCGGACGACGTCGGCGTCGATGGAGGATGACGATGACGAGGAGGTGATGAACGGACGCGCCATGGCCGCAAGAATCCATCGCCTGCGCTTCGGATTCCCCGTCCGGCCTTGCCTGTGGTTTGCTTCTTCTTCTTGTTCTTCTTCTTCGTCCTGCTGTTGGTGGTGGGCAGCGGCTTGCGTGCTGTGCCGCCGCTGCTGCTTGAGCAGCAGGCCCGTACCCTCGATGTAGGCGAGCTTGAACATCTTCCTCTGGTCGAGCAGAGACACGTCTGTGATGGGCAGCTTCCCGGTCCTCTCCAAGGCGAACTCCAGCTGGCTGACGGCCATCTTGAGCCTCTCCGCGTTGTGCTGCCCTGGACCTGCGCCTGCTTGGGCTTGCGACGCCGGCGCCTTATCCTCGCGCTTGCCGGTGCCGGTGCCAGCCAGCAGCACGAGGCCGGAGACGACTCTGCCCACCACCTCCTGCACGAGGGCTGATGCCACAACTCCGGCTATGGAATCCGCCATGTCATATGGTACGGGGACTGGGGAGTGCAGCAGCAACAACCGCAACCAGCCAGCCAACCACACAAACTAGCTAGAAATGGAACGAAGGCGATGGTGTCGTGTCGTCGTTGGTTGAGATGGTGAAGAGTAGAGGTACCACTTGTAGTGGTTGAAACAACGTGCGTACGCCAAGGGGGCAAGGATATATGATTGAACATATGATGATTGCCGGAAATATTATGCGACCGGCGACGACGACGACGACGGCGGCGGCGGCGGCGGCGGCAAGTAGGAGTAGCTAGGTAGCTAGAGACATCGCCGGGCCCGGGAGCAGCCTGGACTGGTGGTGTCTGATGTGCTCTTCTGATTTCAGTCAATGCAGTTCGTCTGGGCGCACGAGGGTGTGCTCTGACTCTACTTTCTTTGAACCTCTATCAGTTATCAGTTAGAACTTGGCTCTGCTTTCCTGCCTTTCTTCTGTATAGATGAGGTCAAGCTGATTGACGACGCATGCCACGCGGTAACAGCGACATCCGCTAACCAACTGCGTATCCCACGAATATACAGGTTGTATTCATTTACCCCTCGTTTAGTTCCCCCAATTCTTCCCCAAATTCCACTATGCAAAAAAAAATTCCCCGTCACATCAAAATGTCGGCAAATGCATGAAGTACTAAATGTTGATGAAATCAAAAACTAATTGCACAGTTTTATTGTACTTTGCGAGACGAACATTTTAAGCCTAGTTAGTCAAAATTTGGATAATTTTTACCAAATACAAACGAAATGCTACAGGAATTCTGATACAGTGTTTTTCTCCCCAATTCACTGAACTAAACGAGGCCTTAATTTGGTTTGCTTCCTGTTTTTGTGTTTCTTTCCTCCTGTTTTATAATTTTATTGTTGATGTTTCTTCTAAAAAAATTTATTGTTGTTGTTTCTTTTTTTTATTTTTCCGTTTCTCTCTCCCTCTCCCTGCTTGTTGCTTTGTTTTCTTTCGGGCATCCGGACACCCGCGCAACCTGCCTCCGTCCGTCTCGCTCTGACTCGCACGCGCATCCTGCCCTCGATGCTGTGCCCACCACTCCTCGCGTCTGAACAGCCGCGTAGCCTGCCCTCATCCGCCTCGCCCTGCCTCGCACGCGCACCTTGCTCTAAGTTATTGCGCCCACCGCTCCTTCCCCCTGACCACTCCTCTCTCCGCGTGGGTGGGACCCTGCGGCCAGCCCTAACTCGCTGCGCCCCATCTTTCAGCCCCCAACTCGCCGCACCCCATCCCCCAGTGCCCGGGCCGTGCGCCCGTCACTCACCATGCCTCCATAAAATATGTGGATGCAACATACATCTAACAAAGATGAAACATTTAAAACATACTATTGCAACATATACATGAAACATATGCAACAGCCAGATAAAACACTTGCAACATGTGTGTGAAATATATGCAATATCCAGATAAAACACTTGCTGCAACATACATATGAAAATAGATGAAACATTTTGAATAAATGCTTGCAACATACCTTTGAAACACTTGCAAAAATATGCAACATGTGCAACATCTCGATCTACTGTTGCAACATCCAGATGTAATGTTTGGACACTAGAAAATCTGCCTTAATCGTCTTCTCATGTGCGAAAAGTGCAGGCGTGCCAGTGTAATAAGTACACAAAATAAGAAGGCAGGAACACGTATTTTATTAATCATCATGAGTTAACAAATACAAGTTCCTAAGAGCGCGCTCCATGGCCTGCTGGCGGCAATCTAACTTGGGCAATCGTGGACTTCTTAGTTCCTGGGGCCTCGAAAGACTCCAGTTAATTACCCCTGTGATGTAGCTCACAGAGTACCTCCAATTCTGCTGTTGTGGTCGTCATCGTCAATCTTCACTTCACGTCTCCATGCATGTGTGTTGGTGTCAATGTTTTTCTAAATGCTAAACAGTAAACAGTCGGTCACCTGTTGTTTAGTCATTATTCGGGCTAAATAGTCCATTAAACGGCTAAACGGATGATTAAACGAAAACGGCATACCACTGTGTAGCGTTTACACGGTGTTTAAATGGTCTAAACGGCCATTTAGGCAAACAGTGGTTGGTGTAGGTGTGGATGGCGTGGCTTCATCGGTCCATGAGCCGGTACAACATGGATGGAATATATCCATGCCTGCCTGCGTCGTTCGCCTCGTCGGTGTCGAACAGCACGTGGTGTTTGTCGTGGTCGCGCTTGTATGGTTGGTGTAGCTTGGACGGCTTCGGACTTCTCGGCAACATCATCGTGGTGCGCTATAGAACTTGATTGTAGAAGGCGTTGAAGTACAAAAGACCTCGTCGGCATCGAGTGGTGCGTGCTTGTCGATGTAGGGGTAGTCGTCATGGCATGGCTGGAACATCAGCTTGCCCGCTCGCGTCATCGATGTCAATCGGCGCGTAGTGTTGGTGTAGGTGTGGAGCCATTGTCGATGGCGTCCAGACTCGCCTCTTGTGGTGTGGCAGCATCGTTGGTGTAGCCTTGTGCTCCTTGTAGGGGTAGTAGTGCGGCCATTGTGTGCCCAGACTTTAAACCGTATACTTGACTTCGCGCCATTGTGTCCTCTTGCCTAAAGCTGGATTGGAAGAAGGTTGGCCAGGCTGTGCGTCGGCCGTCTAGTTCGTACAGTCACCTCTTGTGGTCTTATATCGCCATGGGAGTCGAGCCATGAGATTTACATGGGGTAATGTAAGATCTCGGACAACGGAAGGCTCATATATCACGGTGTTTAGATCAAACAGTTATTAATGAGGGAGAGTAAGATCTCGGACGACGGAAGACTGATATGAAACAGTGTCAAGATCAAACGATTATGAAAAAGAGATAGCCCCCACAAAAAAAACTCGTTCTTTTATAGTGTGATTTATTATGCTAAATTTACTATTTATTAATAGTATTAGGTATGTACTCTTTGGTTTAATATAATCGGTTAGATCATCATAAAATATAACCATGTATGATCTTTTCTTTTTTCTGATTAATGTGGAAATGTTTAGACCCTCTCATCGAACGTAACGGATCCTTTTAACGCTGTCGTATTAATATAATGGATAGTTTCTACTAAATCTAAAATAGTATTAAGCTGGAACATTTATTATATATTGTCTTGTTTCTAAATTATAAGGTGTTTTGGCTTTTCTAAATACATTTATTTTACTATGTATCTAGACATAGGGTATATATGTAAGCGCATAACAAAAAACTATGCATGTAGAAAAGTCAAATATCGTATAATTTGGAATTGGGGGAGTATTCATAAGGTCAATGCTGGAATGTTATTTTGAAAAGTTGATCAGAACATTTTTCTCGCAAAGCTGGAGCACTTTTGTCCTCAAACTAGAATGTTTTTTTAATTAAGCTAGCACATTTTAAATTTAAGTAGAAATGCTAGCTTTGCTCAAATAGCTATGAAATATATCTTCTGAATCTAGAGAAGTGTTCTCGTGAACCTAGAATATTTTTATTCTAGAACAAAAAAATGCTCCCGCTTAAAACAATGCCACCTGAATAAGCTCGAGTGAGGTTAAACCAGGGTTAAAAAAACCGGCCGGTTTACCGCGGTTTACCGCGGTAACCGCCCAAACCGGGCCGGTCCGGTTCCGGTCCGGCCCGGTTAGGGTTTTCCCAAATTCAAATTTAAAATTTGAAAAAAAAAATGCTGAAAAAATTCCTAAAAATAGTTCATGATTTATAGAAGCCAATGGTGTAAAAATTTTTCAAATTGGAGTTCGTTTAGTATTTATTTATACGTATAGAAGTTTGAAAAAAAAGAAAAAAAATCCCGGTCCCGGCCCGTTAAGGCCCCCAAATTCAAATTTAAAATTTGAAAAAAACAAAAAATGCTGAAAAAATTCCTAAAAATAGTTCATGATTTATAGAAGCCAATGGTGTAAAAATTTTTCAAATTCGAGTTCGTTTAGTATTTATTTATACGTATAGAAGTTTGAAAAAAAAAAGAAAAAAAAATTCCAAACTCAAACCGAGCGGTAAACCGGCCAAACCGGCCGGTTACCGCTCCAAACCGGCCGGTTTACCGACCGGAAACCGAACCGAAGAACATTTGAATTCAAATTTGAATTCGGCCGGTTACCGACCGGTTTACCGGTAAACCGACCGGTAAACCGCTACCGCCGGCCGGCGGTTACCGGAAACCGGTCGGTAAAAAAAACCCTGGGTTAAACATCCTGCTGTAAGAAGCACACGGTGGTAAAACTAGAGTTAAATTTGGACGCTTGTTTTGAAAAAAAAAACTTCCAATGGTTTTAAAGGCTTTCAAATGTGTACTGCGTTTATAGGTGATGTCAGCTGATTCGTCTCTGTTCGTTCTTTTACCGGATGTCTCCGCAGAGAGACTTTTCTGGCCAGTGGCCCAGTGCACGCGCTTGGACGAGGAACATCCGTCACCCTGCCTTGGGCCTTAATTAACCTCGTCGCTGCGTTCGGCCCACAGAATGAGATATACAGTCCGGTCACCGTTGACCAGTGGGCTAGGGCGCGGCGGCTAGTCGTGGTTGAAGGTGAAAGTAGTGCGCAGCCCACTGATTGAGCGCTTTACGCACGTGCTGGAAACATCGATCAAAGGAAACTCAGAGGATCGTTCTTCCTTCATTCCGACTACTAAAAACGTTAATACATCTTTCATGTATGACCTTTTTTCTTAAAATTACTTGTACGACCCTTAAACGAATTTTTTTTCCTTGTATGACCTTCTGTCGAGTCTGTTAGGGGAATCTGTTAGTCTCACCACTACTGCATACTCCCTCCATCTCAAATTATAAGGCATTCCAAGAATGTTGGAGAGTCAAGGAATCTAAAGTTTGACCAAATTTATATGATAAGATAATAATATTTATAACATCAATTAAGTATCATTAGATTCTTCATTAATTATATTTTCATAGTATACATATTTGATGTTATAAATTTTTATAATTTTCTCTATAATTTTGATCAAACTTAAAATGTTTTGACTCTCCAAGATTGTTGGAATGTCTCATAATTTAGAATGGAGGGAGTACGTAACATGTCTAGATTACCAATCTGCTCTTCCTCACTCCTACCGAATCGGACCGAGCCTAGGGAAAAGACCGCTAGCTGCACAGGCGGCGGTGAAGCTCTACCGCGGACACACCCGAGCTACGACCGCCCGCCAAACGCCAGTGCTGACGCCCGCAAGATGACCGTACCAGGCTCACCGTACGGCGCGAGACCGCGGCTTGGCGTCTTCGTCCTCGCGTGCAGACGACCGCGGCCAGGGGCGCAGCGAATGCGACCGCGGGCTAGCTCGTCGAGATTGACGGCGGCGACCGTGGGCGAGCTCGTCGAGTGCTGCACGGGGCAAGATTCGCTGGAGCCGGGTGGGAGCGGGGATGGCCGGAGACCATGGGCGAGCTCGTCGGCGCGGAGTAGAAGCAGCGAGCTGGGGGCGGCCTCCGGCCAGAGACACTCGTCGAGATAGGCGACTGCGGCCGTGGGCGAGCACGCTGAGCGCTGCACGTGCGAGCTTCGGCGGAGCCATGGGCAGGGGCACCGACGGCCGGCGACTATGGGCGAGCTCGTCGGCGCTTGGCGGAGCTCCGAGATTGGGGGCGGCCGAAGATGCTCCGTCTCCGTCTAGCAGTCGGAGCCGCAGGGAAACGATGGAGAAAGGGAAGAAAATAAGGTGGAGTTTGGCTGACAGGTGGGCCCATGATAACAGGGCTAACAGAGGTGTTATCCTCTGCTGCTAGGAGTCTGTGCGAACCTTCAAACCAGAATGCTGGAGGCCTGGAGCTCACCAATCCCGTCACGGCAGCATGCTAGCTGAGGTTCCAATTTCCAAATATATCTTTATCTGATTTTATTCTTGTGTGCTCCAAAGAAATAATAGTGAGGAAATTTTGACACTAAAAAAATCATAATCTCTCCTTTCCAAATTATAACACAGCAGCTCAACCGCCTATGGTCAATGCATTTGTGCAATTTTATAAGCTTATTTTATTGCAATATTTGTGTACTTAATTATGTGTTTTATTATGTGCTATTATATATGAACTTATTTGTGTAATATTACTCCAAATGTAAAACAGACAAACAAAACTTACTGGTGAACTGTAGATCATGAGTTTTGTCTGAAATGACAACTGCCCTGATCTTCACTTACTGGTGAACTGTACACTAAAATTAGTAAAATTGCTTTTGCAGTAGAGGTATTAAGTAGTGCCGCTTCAGGAATTGCTTGTTTCATGAGGCTGTGAAATTTCTTTATTCAGTACCATTTATAATGTTTTTTTTCTGCATTACCAGTCTCCTGTAGATGGGTCATTATGGCCCCGTTCGGCTGGAATTATAAGCCGGCTGAAAAATACTGTTGGCTGATTTTTTTTGTGAGAAAAATACTGTTCTGGCTAAAAAAAACAAGCTGAATAAGACGGATTATAAGCCAGATGAACAGGGCCAACATGATCTGATCCAGTACAGAGATGCAATATGATACATGTAATTGTTTGTGTCCCTTGCATGGTTTTAAATATAGGGCTAAGTCATTTAGTGGTGGCCTCTAGGAGCTATAAAAACCTATAGCGGAATTCATAAAATTCTTAATTAAGGATGCACAAAAAATATGTAACTTAGAAAATTTCATGAACACAAATACCCAAATACATGTATAGGGCTCTAGGAAAACATGTTTCAAGGACCATTGCTTAACAATCATTAAATCAATCATTATGTTCACGCTACCATCAATGTTCATATTCATTCAACAATCAACATTTTTTAATAATTATTCAATGGTTTATTACATCATCTATTAAGTGAAGAATATGGAGTGAAGAATGAATTTTTGTCTTGAGTAGGATTAGCAGTGTTAAAAGTATTTTATGGCTAAGCCAAAGTGTCGTTAGCGATAAGAGTGGAACATCAGGCAATATTGTTGTGGTATATCCTATGCAAAAGGCCAAAAGCTAAAGCGGTGCTACAATAGGCTATTAGAACCATGGCCCCTTACTTAGCCTATAATGGAATATAAATGAAATCGATCACATAAAGCTTTTGTGGAATACCTGAATACCATGACAAGCTTGGCCATATTGATTCCTGATTTCCTTCGTTTCCGTTTCAACACCAATTTCTGCTATAGTTTGAGGGATTATTGATTGAGTATTCCATATTTCTAGACATCTAGCTACACTTTGAATTTTATCTTCTATTTCCCACACAGAGCTTGCCAAATTCGTAGGTGTAGTCTATGCAATTGGCAGATTAGTTACTTGTTTTATGGCTCAAGGCTCAAAGTACAGAACACATAAATGTATGATGCATACCCAGCTTATGTACAAAAATCTCTAGACTAAAACATACAAAGTTCAAAGGTTGATCTCATCTTTGTGCAGGACCTATGTAAACTGTTGATCCATTGTCTACCTGTTGCAACTCAAGCACAGCTTGCTGTCCTAGATGAGCACTTGGTTGAACGTCGCTATGCAAATCAACGCTTGTTGTGCTGAGATTTATTGTGCTGTTCGAGACTGAGCTGTAGTAGCCCATTGCATAGGACACCTCCAGCTCCAAGCTCTCCTTGAGCTCTGCCACAATGTCAGTGCCAACTCTTTGCACTTCAGTGCCAACTCTGCAACTTTCCAGACAGAGTTGACATCATACATCCCTCCCATCCTTGGGTCAGCAATGCTTGCAATGTCACCCTCAGAGAGCTTCTGGCGCACCCATACCGCAATATAATGTGGATGCTCTCGGTGCTACTTATGGGGACTCCTGGTAGCTGGCCTGTGACAAGCTCCAGTAGCACAACTCCGAAGCTGTATACGTCACTCTTCTCACTGAGCTGGGATGTATTGTAGTACTCAGAGTCAAGATACCCTAGGGTGCCTGCTGGCAGGGTGGTGACATGGGTCTTGAACTCATCAGCATATGCCTTCATGAGCCCAAAGTCAGCTATCTTAGCCTCAAGACTAGCAGATAGGAACGATATTCTTTGTCTTGACATCCCTATGGATTAGTGGTGGTTGGCACGATTTATGTAGATACTCCAATCCTGCACCCAAGTGAAGGAGCCAGTAATTAGTTTGCAACTTGTTTAATGTTACGTGGAATGGTAGGTGCTGTCCATGACCCTAAAGTTTTTTCTTCAGATGTAGTTTAGGAAACATGTTACTATATGAATGCAAGCTCTAAACTTGATACAAGATGCGGTTCTTATACTGCTATATTTCTAGTCCAGGTGTGTGCGGCCTTACAAACCTTGGGCGGAGTTAAAAGCAATCTTGAGACGTTGATGCCAAGTGAGGGGTGTAGCAGCAGAGGCCTCTCCTGTTATGCATGGTGACAACAAGATGGTTATAGTATGGTCTGCAAAATGATGGAAAGTATTTGATGGGTGAAATTTGGTCCTAATGCATGTTGTCATGTAAAAAGTGTGTGATGGCAGAAAAATTAGGACCCTTTACATCGCTACAACTACAACATATATATTAGATATGGTGGATAAGAAACTCCGCGTGTTACACTCTAATGTGTTAGAAACACCTAACAAATATCCCCATAACAAACAAGTGTTTTTTTTGGTACATATATGCTGTCAATGTGTTTGACAAAGCTGGAATCAAAATATGAAACTTGGTAGTGATTGGAACACGAACAGCACGCTTAACTAACTAGGCACCAAAGGTAACCTCCTTTTTTTGTGCAAGGAGGTAAGTTACCCCTTAGACAGTCCTCATGGCCTTGGCTGTTCATATGGAAAAAAGATGGTAATTCTGAAATCATGCTTTGTGACATCCAGATCATTGAAAATTGAGATTGTAAATTTTAGTTGAGATATGTTGACATAATTATCAAATGAACAGGTCAATGCAAGAAGTAATGGACCCTATTTGCTTGCAACCAAATGTGCCCATCCCATGATTCTTTGAATAAAACATGATGCTGGTGGATGCAGGTTGACTGAAATCATTTTGGGCAAATTTAAAGTGTCAAAACTGGTACCATCTGCACCATTCGTTGCGAGCTCAGTCATTGGCAGGACTGAATATATCTCGAATGCATTCAGGATTGTGGAAGAGTCGCATCTGGTGTGGCAACCAGCGACACAGTGTGTTGCCTTGACCCCAGCACCATCCTCTTCACAAGCTCGGAAGAAAGGTACTTCGGGCTGTAGCGCTGGCTACCGTTCCATGTAGAGTTGTCGACAAGGATAGCAAGGCTAATAGAAACGCCAGCAGCGGGCGGCTAGAAGGCTGGATACTGGTGCCACGTATGTACCATGTTTGTTCGTATAATGAGCCAGCTAGAAGAATGGGCTGTAAAGGAATTTCTGCATTTAATGCTCTAGCAAGTTAATAGAGAGGGAAAGGAGCTCTCCGCCTGCGCAAGGTGATAGAATGGGCTGCAAGCAGGCGCACGCCCCTCGTTCCGTGTGCTACGCCCGACGGTAAGCTCAGCGCCCGCCTGCTTCTCTCTCTTCCCTTCTCTTTCTTCCACGTAGAATTTTGATGACATGGACTCCCTTACCGCCCGCTGAGTAGGATCTATTATACCTGCTCTCACTGCATTGCTTGGCAACCTCTGCACCTCTGCGAAGTACAGCAACAGGAGGTATGATGTGTTGTCATTGTTTATGGAGGAATCCGAGCTCCATGCGAAGTCGATCTGGGTTCCATTCACTGGAGTGGCGGCACTCCACAGTATCTTGGATGGCCTATGGAAGCTGCTGATGTTGGATACGTCGACGGGTGTTGAGCTTGTAATGTTGGTCCATGCATCAATGTCGCCATAGGCCTGCCAGAGCCGGTCGTACGGATCAAATGGGTACCTGTTGTGTGCAGAAGACCATCACCCTGTTCGGCAGGCTGTTTCTGCGGCTTATAAGCCGGCTGTGCCTGTTTTGTTGTGAGAGAAAAACACTGTTCCACGACTGATAAGGCATGCTGATAAGCTCAGCCGAACAGGGTGCATAATGAAAAGAATTGACGGAAGGGTGCTGGAATTTATGCAGATCTGAAGACCACAACGGGAAGTACTAGGGCAGTAGGCCGCAGCAACTGTAGAACACTGGAGATCTGAATGCTTGTTTGACCTTGGAAGAGGAATGGGGGTTTCAGTCAGAGCCATAGCGCTTTTTGAAGATTTGGTGAGTTATCTTTTTCAGAAAGTTTTGGTGACTCGGATTTAAGAATCAGAATCAAACCATAACTTAGGGCCCCCTTTTGGAAAGTACTAAAAACGGAAGAATGCTCAAGAAGTCCAATCGAAATGAATGGACACTGGAAAGGCATCCTAACAGCCGGCTTGGAGGAAGTTGACTTAAAGAAATCTTGTGAAAAAGATTCTTATCTCACACACAGCTTAGGGCGCTCTAACAATTGACTTTTGACCTAGTTCTAAATATTTCTTTCATATTTTAATACAAGAAAGAGAAAAGCTAGCTAAGCTCTTACACACATTCCAAGATCACATGAGAAAGTTATATGGACGTAATCATACTGAGAGTCATTGCTAAAAGTTGACACTATTGGAGATGTTAGCTTAGAGCTAGTAACTAGCTCTTACGGTTGCGGGTGTCCTTATAGGGCAAATGTGATACTAGTCTAAGATCATCCTGATTTTTTTTAAACAAAGCTGATCCTGAAATTTCTTCGGAGTTTCGGAGTTGTTGGAAGCAATGTTTCTCCTTTCCACTCATGTCTATCTCTGCCTAATCCTGAAATTTCTTCGGAATTTTGGAGTTATTGGAAGCAACGTTTCTCCTTTTCACTCATGTCTGTCTCTGCCTAACCCATATAGAGTACCATTTAAATCTTACGTGTTCTTTTCTTAAGAATAAACCCTACTTATCGAGAGAGAGGTCGCCTACCAATAAAAGCATATAAACCCTACTTATATGAGCGCCTTATATAAACCCTACTTCTATGAGCACCTCCGAAGAACTGAGCCGGCAGATCTTGAGATTCACGACGAAGTCATACTAACGAGAGAGAGGTCGTCTACCACTAAAATCATAGTGTCATTAAATTCTGAAATAAATCTAGAAAAATACGAGCACACGTACCAAGTCGAGGACTTGAATCCAGGTGGGCAGGTTCCACCACAAAGAATCCAACCAACTAATTCATGATCAGTTCGCAAATCTTACGTGTTCTTTTAATATCAGAATGAAACGTTTGACTATTATGTGCTTTCATGTATAGCCTTGCCCTTTTCCTATTCATATGTTTCCTATTTCTCGTGATCCACACGTTATCGCGCTCATGCACGTATTTTATTTTAAAAAAGAGACAAGCCTTATTTTTGTCAATAGCCATATATGAATCAATTTCCATTTTGGAAATGATGGTGTACGGGCGTCCACCGGCTTCGGACATGCGCCACCCTACCACTGGACCGCCCCGCTCGGTCTTATCCCGTGAGCCCGACACTGCTTCGACATATCCGCTCCCATTTGCTCTGCACTGCTCCTCCTCCCACCCCGTTGTGCTCCACTCTCACCAACCGTCTCCTCCTCCAACTTCTGCTTTGCGCCACGCGTGTCTCCCTCCCGCGACCACCACACGCGACGCGGTGCCTTCCAGCGAGCCGCTCTCCCTCCTCTCTCCTCCCTCCGCTCCGTGCTACCGCGACCTACATGCCACCGAGAGAGAGGGCGGCGGCGATGGCACGGGCGCTGCCCCGTGACGACGTGGAGAAGGAGGATGACATCTCGGAGGAGGCGGTAGGTGGGGAGGGATCTGGATCCGAGGCCTTCCTCCCCCTCCCTCCTCCTCTAGATCTGCTCCTCCACCTCCTCCTCCTCCTCCCCTACTCCTCCTCCATCTAGATCTATAGGATGTGGTGGTGGCTAGGGTTCCGACGAGCTCTCCGGGGTTCAGCTCCTCACCATATTGCAATGGTTTTCTTCGAATGTTGCGGTAGTGTTTAATTGATGTTGCAGTAGGCTAGGGTTCCGACGAGCTCTCATGGTTCACCTCTCACCGTGTTGCAACGGTTTTCTTCGTTTGTTACATTAGGTCTGGGTTGATGTTGAAATGGTTTTCTTCGTTTGTTGCATTAGGTCTCAGTTGATGTTGCAGTAGGCTAGGGTTCCGGCAAGCTCTCCGGGTTGATGTTGCAATGGTTTTCTTCGTTTGTTGCATTAGGTCTGGGTTGATGTTACAATGGTTTTCTTCATTTGTTGCATTAGGTTTGGGTTGATGTTGCAATGGTTTTCTTCGTTTGTTGCATTATGTCTGGGTTGATGTTGCAATGGTTTTCTTCATTTGTTGCATTAGGTCTCGGTTGATGTTGCATCCTACTCTTGCAGCGGCAAAAGGAGGGTGACGAGTTGGTGCCGGGCCGTGGGGGCGAGCCGGTGGCTGGCTAAGGTGCTGGGGGGCTAGCGAGGTCGGGAGAGGGGGCGGATCCTGTGCGCGCGAGGGAGGGTGGCGAGCTGGTGCGGGGCTGTGCTTTTTCTTCTTCATCTTCTGTTGGGGTGAACGGGGGAGATGCGGGGTCGTGCGGGTGGGGGGCGATGCGGGCTGTGCTTCTTCTTTTTTTTTCTGTGCGATTGCGGGGGCAGGGTGCGGGGCCGCGTCCAGGCACGAGCATGACCATTTCCATTTTGCAGAGCCCCTTCACGTACTTAACTTGTGTGCATAAATTTCCTTACGTTTTAAGTCAAAGACGTGATATGATCCACATAATATCTTTGTAATGAGAGGAATTGTGTGATACATTTTCCCTATATTATGTTATCTCCATCTAAAAAAGTGTCATTCTAGGTTTGGACTAAGTGTAACATTCTTAGGGTTAACTAGGTTTGTAGAATCACCATTTTTATCTCTAAATAGATTTATTATGAAAATATATTTTATGATACATCTAATGATACTTATTATGTACCATAAATATTGTGGTTTTTTATATGTTTAGTTAAACTTAGTGTTATGTGCCCAATATGGACCCCAGATGGCGGGCATAGCGGGCCAAGCGACACGCAGCGCATAGCGATGGCCGGCCTGTGACGTCTCCTGCGCTTGGCCAGGGGAGGGCATGGTGTGGCCGAGAGGGGGCGCGGCCAGGGGGCGTCCGCCGCTCAAGAGAAATCCCACCGCCCGGAATAAATCTATATCTATATCTATATCTATATCTATATCTATATCTATACCTAATATTTAAAAGGGAAAATTTCTGCCCTCAAATTTGTTTCCGCCCTCTAATTTTCTGTCTGCCAGCCATGTCTAGGTTTATACGAAGACAAAAACGACCAGGTCTCGTGATCGGCAACATATCATATCGCCCCGCTCGTCTTCCGTCGCGACCCTTCGCCCGCGGCATGCAGGGCCAGCGACTCGTGCCGCAAGCCAAACGTGTGAGAGGGAGCCTAGCGGCCCTGCGCGGCAGTAGGCCGGGTGGAGGACATCGCGTCAACGGGCAGCGCCCCCAGCGGCAGCGGCGGCTTGCGTTGCGAGGAGCACGCTCACGCGGGGCGGAGGCGGCCTGTGCAGGCGGCGGCGGCGGTCTGTGCTTGTGCACGCATATGCAGGGCGGCGGCGGCTTGCTTGAGGCGACGCTAGCCACTGCCACGCCGAGCGAACACGTCCGGCACGAGTCGCATTGTCTAGCAGCGCTTGGGGCGTGCGTGGCAGGCGGACAGGCGTTCGTGGCAATGCGGAATGAATCGGGCGCGGCGGAAGCTCATAACTGGCGACGAGCATGCAATGCAGCCCAACGACGAGCCGATCATTGCGAGTTCACGGGAAACAAGATGCTCCATTGTGCCTAGGGCATGTAGCGCAGCGCAATGATGTCGATCTAATCATTGCGAGTTGACAGAAAAATCTAATCATTGCGAGTTGACAGAAAAAAGATGCTCAATCGTGTCCACGATCGCTTTGCTAACAAGTTACGCAATTTTTTTTGTTGCATCCGTTATCCTCATAGGTGGTTTTTTGATTGATTTTTTTAAGAATAATTATTATGAATCTTTGAACCTTGATTTTTCTTTACGATTTTTTTTCTACTACTAAGTTGTTAACATAATTTTGATTAGAAAATATTCAAACCTAGATTAACATGTGATTCACCTAATCAAAATATGAGTAGAAAATTTAAATAGTTTATTATCTAATCTGGTCTAAATAAATGTATCTATACAATCGTCAACGACGGCTAGCATGCGAAAACGCAACTCAAGTGAGTTTTACCTTTATATTTATTAGGTAAAACTTCGACCATATAAATTTTCTTTCGTTTGATTTTTTGTTAGCCTTCCATCCGATTTCTTTTTTGTTGCATCCATTATCCTCATAGGTGGTTTTTTTATTGATTTTTTTAGAATAATTATTATGAATCTTTGAACTCTGATTTTTCTTTACGATTTTTTCTACTACCAAGTTGTTAACATAGTTTTGATTACAAAATATTCAAACCTAGATTAACATGGCATTAATATGCTGCCGCATTAAGGAGGTGACCTTAGATGTCATCCATAATAGCTCCACATCTATATCAATAACACTGTCTCACCGAAAAGACGAGTCTGGATGTCATCGTGGTCGGATCCGCCTCTACACCAGTGATATACGCCTAATGCACGTAATGTGGTCATCATAAGATAAATCAGAGCTTTTAAAGTTTATAAAAAGAGTAAAACATAAATACATATATAAAATTCTACCCTCATTTGCTATTAACGTTTGATAGTTTTTTTATCACCCGTTGCAACGCACGAATTGTAAAAATTTCTGCACTTCTTTTTGTTTCCGCCTATAATTTCTGTCTGCCCGCTGTCCGTTCATGGTCATAGGAAACACATCGGTCCTCAGCAGGCGTACACTGAGCTATCGACCTGGAACAGGCCAAGGTCCAAGGCCCAGATCCTGCTGCTAGCTTCACGCAATGACGCAAGGGCCAAGTGACAGGATGGTCATAGGACTAGGGCCCACTGCTCCTCTTATTGGTTGCATTTAAACAGCAAAGAAATCGGATAAAAAAACTCAAGCTCACACATGCATGTCGTAGTACTACATGTATGCACAAAACTTAAAATTCCTTTTGACGAGGTCAGACTGAGTCAGGGTTTTAATTTTTAAAATCATCCGAAAACATTCAGGTGGTTCACCTTGAATTCGAGTGAGCTCGGATTCAACCAAATTTTATTTTTTTAAATCAATTCATTAAAAATACTTCTTATTATAATGTTGACTTGATCAACTCTATCCCACATGGTTCATTGCGAAATTTTTTGAAGTTGTGAATTTTGGATTGGAACAAAAGGAGAAAAATATTTGACTTAAGTTTGTCCTAACAAGTACACGGAACACACATCACTAGAAAAAAATTAAAATATTGGCAATTTTATATTAAAGAACACGGGATGTTACATTCATCATGTTGTATTGTATTCCACAACTACACACATACTTAATGCCAAAATATCTCATCAAATAAACTATTTGGAATGATCTCTGGAGTATTAAGCCCTACTCAACAAAGGTGTCGTAAACATGGGTAAAGCCATGATCAACGACAGTGGCCCTCTCCTCGAAATCACATGTACCATCCTATAGAAGGTGTCAATTATGAGAGGTAGAATTTTTTTCTCTCGTTGCAACGCACGGGCATATTTGCTAGTCTAATACTAAAGAGGCAAAATTTCTGCCATTAAAATAAAATTTTCGTCCAACCTCTACTGATTCACTTCGGACCCGCCTTTTCCAATGTTACCAATTTTTGTTCCGATCAGTTCTTTCTTTCCGATTTGAATTTTTGTCTTTTTCTACGTTTCCGATTTGGTTTCCATGTTTTGGAATTTTATTTGTTGGAGATTTGCTTATAGTAGAAAATTATTAAGGTATGCAGAGATACTATTGTCTGGAACATATAACATGAATAAAGCAACTAACAGGTTTGTCCAGGTTTTCCTTCCTGTAGATTTGCTCACAACTGCTGAACTGCGTGTGCTCTATCTTGTCCCCGTAGCCGGCGGATTGGGGGTGAGGAGGGGGGCGTCGAGAAGCACCAAGTGGAAGCCGCAGCCAGCACCTGTGTGACGAACGGGAGGAGGTGGAGTAGCCGCCGCCGTGCGCCATCACCACGGATTCACCACCAACCTCCACTACCAACGGAGACCGAACCATGTATTCGCCGTTGAGGAAGGGGCGCCTTGGATCCAATGGCAGTTGGCAGCTCGAGGCCTCCAAAAGTCGCCACCACCCGGGAGGGCGCCGCAGGGGGTGGCCGCCGACGCCGCCGATGCACCGTTGACGAAGGGGATGAATCCCACGGGGATGCCGCGCGCCGCCTATCGGGGAAGGGGTGGCCGCGCGCCGAACCACCGTAGGGACGAGGTCGCGTCCGCGTGCCACAGGTCGGGGGTTAGCCAAGTGCCGACGATTCCGGAGGGACGCCGCCGTTGCCGGATGGGGAGGCCCGCCACTCGGCGCAGAGAAGAGAGAGACGCATGCAGCACAGCCAGCGGTCACCCTGCTTCCGCTCCATGCACCGGCGCACCGCCGTAGGCCGGCGGCGGCGCCCTGCCTTCCTGCCGTGCGGTAGGGACGACGAACTAGATGAGAAGGAAGGCTAACGAGGCAGATATGGTTGGATACGAATGAATTTGAATTTTAGTCGATGTACCTATCTCATCCAGCGAGTCCAGCGGAGGGATAATTAATAATGATTAAAAATAATTTACTCGGTGGATAACTGGATACCACGTACTTGTCGGGTTAATTGTTTGTGACCCGCTAAGAGTAGTAACACGTACACAGGAGTAGCACAGGATTAGGAGGAGGGAGTATGTATATATATTTATATATCTCTCTCCTAGTGCAAGAGCGAACATTGCAACTTGCATGCTTGTATGATCGAATCATCCCTTATGTAAATCATCATCGCCTCATCAATTAGTACATATAAAAAGAGATATATAATCGGTTGCTTAGTAGTACGGCTAATGTGTTAAGTCGACGGTCGACCGGACACTTGCAGGGGCTTGCAGGCGGGTGGCCCGGCCTCGGCGAGCATGTGCACGACGTCGGCCATGGTGGGGCGGAGTGCCGGCATGCTGCAGGTGCAGCGCACGGCGATGCGTAGCGCCTGCACCATCTCCTCCTTGTAGGGGCTCCACGCGAGGCGCTTGTCCAGCGCGTCCGCCTCGGCTCCGGCGCCGGCGGCCACCTTGCCGGAGACCCAGTGCACGATGTCTCTCGTGTCCCCGAACTCCGGCTCGATGGGCTTCCTCCCCGTGGCCAGCTCCATGAGCACCACGCCGAAGCTGTACACGTCGCACTTGGTCGTCGCCTTGGACGAGTAGGCGTACTCTGCCATGCATCCATATATTGATTAACAATGTTAATTAAAAAAAAGGAGAAAAGAAATCATGCATGCATATACGCATGTACTCCGATGATCGATCCTACCTGGCGCCAGGTAGCCGTAGGTGCCGGCGATGGCGGTGGTGGAGGCGTCTCGCTCAGCGCCGCCGCGGCCACGCGCCTGGAGCACCTTGGCGATGCCGAAGTCGGCGACCTTGGGCTCGAAGTCAGCGTCGAGGAGGATGTTGGAGGACTTGATGTCGCGGTGGACGATAGGGAAGAGGAGGTCGTGGTGGAGGTAAGCGAGCCCCTGCGCGACGCCGAGCGCCACGCGGTGGCGCGTCGGCCAGTCCAGCAGCAGGTAGCAGCCGTGCAGCGCCTCCCACAGGTTGCCGTTGGGCATGTACTCGTACACCAGCAAGTTGCAGTCGGCGCCGGAGTAGCAGCAGTAGAGCTTCACGATGTTCTTGTGCCGGATGCTGCCCAGCGTCTCCACCTCCGTGCGGAACTCGCGGTCGTCCAGCCACCCGCCGCCGTCGCTGTTGCTGCTGTCCCTGCTGTTGGCGGTGCGGCGGCGGTGTTTGCTCTTCACCGCCACCAGCTCGCCGCTGCTGAGCTCGATCTTGTACACGGTCCCGGAGCCGCCGTGGCCCACGATGTTCTTGTCGATCAGCGCCTCCAAGATCTCGTGCTGGTCGAAGGTCAGCTTGTGGAAGCTCTTCACGTCGTACGCCGCGCTCGTCCGGAGAATTGCAGAGGATATTCGGGTTTGGCTGTGGTTGGTTTGGATGAGGCTGTGACAGGAATGAGATTGGATTGGGTGTCAGGAGTGGTGAATGGATATTGAGGAATTATACATATATTTTTGTACTTCACTGCTACCTAGGAATGAAATCCAGAGCCAAATAGTAGGATTCTCCCCTTGCATACCGCTACCAAATAGCATATGCACTTGTTAAAAAAAAAGAGCATGTGCACCAGCACCATAGGGTGGGATGTTGACCACTACGAATTTATAAGATTTTGTTTGCATGCAAGAAACCCGACTACGACTTTGACGAGGACTGGACAAGTTCTAGGTTTACGCCCCACACTCAAGGATGCTTGTGGATATCAACGCCCACTTCACTATGCTACCTTATGTTGTTCTCTTGTTTCAGTCCACGTGGACTAGTACTAAAAGGATGTATCCAATGATGTACTTTAATATAATAAAACCAGTATTTGACCTTTGGTATGACTGATTGCAATTGAAAAATATATAGACATGCAGCCAAGATATCTTGGGACTATCACACTTGTGCAAAGGTCATGGATTTCTGTCAAGGAAGTCATGGTCAGTTTCAGTTAACCTCCTAACCGACTAAAAAAACAAAAGACTCTTACCTCAAGACCAGGACTAGACTAACCAACTACTAAACAACTTTGTCAAACAATAAGAGGCTCGATTTTTTTTCTCAAATGACGTAGGAGAGCTGCATGTCATTTCATTAAGATAAAATAAAAGTAGAACGAGTCCGTACAAGGACCAACTCGAGTACTAAACCTACACATCCACACCTCGATACTAACTGATATAATTGATACATAGGATTACAATCAACAACGCATGGGGAAATGAAAAGGAAGGAAAATAAGCTCTATATACTTAACATGCTTATCAAAGAGGACTCTAATGCCAAGGAAGTCCTAATGACAAAAAATTAGCAACAGTCAAAATTCTAAGATGGGATGAAATAAGTGTATGAAGTGTTTATTCACAATCAAGAGGGGACCGTCGGTTCAATCCCTATGGATTGGAAGGAAAAAATAAACTAATAACCCTTGCTAATCCAAGGGGATTTGGTCATACCTCTCTCTACCTAAGCATGGGCATAAAGGCTATAGGAGTTACTGGGACATATTGAAGAATAAAAATATAAGAAGCCTAATGTTCTCTTTACTTGTGACAAATACATACCTAGTGTCACCTTGCCTGCTTGTGGCTTCCCCTGAGCCTATTTCTTGAATTTCTTGTTGATTATCCGAGGACTCCAATGACACAGTAATCCTAGTGGAAGCAACCATTTACCACTCAGAACTCATATGGGAAGAACAAAGGCTATGAAAAGAGCAGTCATAAGTGGAGTCTAGAGGAAGAGTCTACACCTGTTATCAGATATTTTGCTTGTATCTTGCTTTGAACCATATTCACCAATTCCATATTGTTCATCAGAGCCTTCATTTGTGATCACATCTGGAACTGGATTGCGATTTTCTAGAGTTCCCTGTCTTTCTTTTTGAGCTGCTGGACTCCTTTCTTTTTCACCATAAAAAGTCCAATCCACCAATTTTATGTTGACCCTATGAGGGCTAAAGGCATCCTCCAATGCAGACTGTGCAGCCATTCTGCTGGATTCATCAGCACCAGTGTTTCCTATTTTTGCAGAGATCTCTTCGAGGCCTGTTAAGTGTTCAAAGCCAGCATCTACTGGGCTGTATTGCACCAACGTGTTGGCATCAAAGCCTAGCTTGAGCCTTCGAACATTGGGCATTGTTCCTTTCATAAAGGCGATGCAAAGTGTAGAACATATGAACTTGAAGTGTTTGAGAACTGGGAATCCCTCCAAAAAAAGGATCCGTTCTGCTGGCGCAGTCCGGACATACAGCAAGAGAGCAGAGAGGGCAGGCAGTCCTTCAAGGATACCAACATCATCACTCGATAGGCCCATAACTTGAATCTTTAAAATCCCAAGTAGGCGTAGTTTTCCAATCCACTTGGGAAGGGTGGAAAAGATGCAAATCCGCGGGAACAACTCAAGCTTCTGAAGAAGAGCTGGAGGAGAGGACACACTGCTCAATCTATCACAAGAAATAGCATTGCTTGAAGTACTGGCCTCCAGAGTAGCATTACAGGAGCCTGCAGGTGACATAGTTAGAGACTTGAGACTGTTAAGTTTCGAGAGAATTGATCCCAGGCACTGCAACTTCTCCTCAAGATTGTCAAAAGGCATTGTAGAACAAGTGAGATGAAGATCTTGTAAATTGGTTAGCTCTCCTAGGTTGATCACATTGTCTGCTGAATTGCTCCTTAGATCGAAGCACCCTAATGCCTGAAGAGATGTCAATTGGCCAATACCATTCGGCAGGTTTGTGTCACTAGGAAGACTGAGGTGCAGCAGGGCTGGTAACTGAACAATATCTGGTGGAACCTCACTTATTCTTGAATCTATTCTTAGTGTCTCCAAATGTTGTAGATCTTGCATTTTGGTTTTCAAATCCATAGTGACATTACATACTATCTCCAAATATCTCAGTCGAAACAATTGGCAGATAGCAGTAAGGTCGAAACTTTTGTTATCTTGGTCACCCCAAAGATGAAGGATCAGGACACGAAGGAGCCGAAACTGTGCTATAGAAGGCAAAGACTTCAAGAGTCCAAAAAAGACAAGTGACTGAACTTGCAACAGTCTTAATTTTGTGGGTTGTGCTGCATCTTCTGCATCGCCAAATTGGAGAGACAGTCGACGAACCTTATCAGCAAGTCTTATGTTGACCTGAGAATGGTCAATAGCAGTGACGAAGTTTTCTTCTATGGACTTGTACCTAATAACATCAAGTGTCATGTAGTGCACTGTACAGGATAGCACCTCACCAATGCAATTGATATCTACAGGTTGGATCATTCCCTCATTAACAAGCTCATCAAAATAGGTACTTGCAACTTCCTCCTTGCCTTTCCCTTCTTGCACACAGATAAAACCTTGAGCGATCCACTGCTTTACCAAATCATCTTTCCAGATTATGTGGTCCTCTTTATATATACTAACATATAACATGCAAGCTTTTAAATGACCAGGAAGATTGTTGTAACAAAGGCTAAGTACATGTCTCATCCCTTCAATAGTTGGATCTGTTCTTAAATTTGACCTCAGTGATCTCCTTATGTAGTTACATTGCTCTACCGAGTTATGTTGTCTTGCTAAAAGTCTTGCTGTAGTTATAGTTGCTAGTGGAAAACCACCACATTTTCTTAAAATTTCAGATGAAACTTCAAACAATTGTTCATTGTTTTTAGATTGATTGACAGGAAATCTGCTGAAAAATAATTTTTTTGACTCGTTGTCACTGAGAGGTTCCATCTTAAAAATATGCTTAGAGTTACGACCAGAACATATCTGAGCCACAACATCAATTTCTGTTGTAGCAAGTACTCTACTGCAACATGTATCATCCGGCAAAGCATGACGGACAATATCCCACATTGATGGGGCCCATAAATCATCAATTATAATGAAATACCTGCAAGAAAATTATACTTTTTTAATGGAACAAACACCATCTTCATAAGATCTGATATTAAAATATTGGGAATTAAGTGGACCAGATCAAAGTTCAGGGGTCATTTCTGGAAAGGACTTCCCTTTGGAACTAATCAACATGTCAGGTACAGTTCAGGTATATGATATTATTTTCTTGAAGCAATCTTATATGTCCAAATAACATAGAACTGGAGACATATGGTGATCATGAGTTCATGACTGACTTATCTTCGCTTTCCCATAAACATATCAAAATTTGTATTATTAGAATTCAGGCATGCATATAATAAACCTTAAATTTTGGTCAGTATCTGTGCTCAAATGGAACTATTATTTGATATGCATCATCGTCATATAGTGTCCAGGCACACATTCCTGTGTCAAGCCAAGGGTGCCACCATGTTGAAAGTTCTTCCTGTGCTTTGCAAAGTGAATAGGTGCTGGACACAGATAGTATAGCACGTCTTGCAGCCTCTCCTGTGTTGCCCTCTTTGTGATCATGCCAAATAGTTGTACAGCATCTGCTCCCGCTTGTTACTTCTCCAGCCAGATTTGGTTATCCTCCCTCACTCCCTCCGTGGCAGCAGGACACAAACTTCAGTGATTAATGGTCTCCTCAGATCGTTGACGAGATTTCAGTTTCATGATCAGTATTATGGCTTGGCTGATATGGAGCAAAGAAACAGTTGTATTTTTCATGGCACAACACCCAAAAAAAATGGAGCATGCATGTGATCTGCGAGAAGGACAATGTCTAATGCAGAGCAGGGGCAAGGAGGTTGCACGCTCTGTTAGCAAGAATATAGTGGTACTCTGAGATGAGGCCTTTTAGGGCAGCCTTGTTCGTTCATCCTGATCTCTTTGTTTTATGGGTGCTATTTAGTTTGTGTCCTGTATGTGTACGTTTGTCTTTTCATGTTTGTTTCATTGGTATGTACTGGATCTTTTTTCAGTAACAAGCAACTCTCCTGCCAGTTCGAATAAAAAAGTCAAATGCATTTATAGTACCATCCAATGTATCTTATGCTGGCATTAATCACACAATACACTCACCAAACAAACACGGCAACAAATTAATCAAGGTCCTCAATGGGGAAAACTTCACTGATATATATCCATAACAGAGATGGATTTGGCCTGATGATACATTCTTATTGGAATAGTCTTATCTCTTATTACTTCAATGAAATTGATTTTGTTTTGGAAAAGGAAAATAGAAGTTTCAGTTCCTATATAACTCTTATGCATCTGAATATAAACTTTTCTTGTTTGTTTCTTATAAACCAATTCTTTCTTATGATTAGCATCTGCTGGAACTTATATTGGAATCCACTGTTAAAGGAATATGGAATACTTCAGGTTATGTACCCAGGTTTTTTCCTAGTTCTTTATAAGACTAACTGTTCGGCTGATGGTTTTTAATAAACGCTAAGTATAAATCAAACGAACAGGGCCCTGATGAACGCTAAGTATAAATTTACAAATATGTTCACAGAAACTTACTTCTTATCTTGCAGGTGTGCCCTGATCGTACCAATGAGATTACCAAGCTCTGTATCATTGGGTAACCGTTGTCGACGAACTTGTAAGAGTATGCTGGTGAGAAATCTCCTCATGTCAGGCTTCTTAGATGACCGCACAAAAGCCCGGCACTCGAATCGATTTCCGAGTTTGCAGTACAGCTCTTTTGCAAGAGTCGTCTTGCCAACTCCGCCAAGTCCAACAATGGACACTACTCTTAGTTGCCGTTCTCCATCTCCCGTCAACCACTCCCCAAGCTTTTCCATGGAGCTGTCGATACCAACCAGACGCTTGGCCTCCGCCTCCACCCCATACAGTGGTGGAATTGGGGGCTCATCCGAGTCAATCCTGATTTCTCGGATCTGGCGATTGCCAAGACTGTACCTCTTGTGCCGCTGAATCGCCTCCTCCAATCGAGCCCTGAACCGTGCGGTCTCGTGGGAGATCCACCGGCTCCGGCTCAGGCTCTCGCGGAGCCTAGCCACCCTGCCACGGAGGTTCTTCTGGGCGGCGGCGGGGTGGAGGTGGAGGCCGTGGGTGAGCTCGTCGAGGAAGTCGTCAATGTCGTACGACAGCTCGCGCACCTCCTTCACCCAGCACCTGGCCGTCGAGGCCGGGGCCTCCACATCCGACGGCTCCATCAGGAACTTGTCCATCACTTCCTGGAGGCGCTCCTTGAGGAGGCGAATCTTGTTCTTCTCCCCACTGGACAGCCGCATCCCGGGGTCGGCCTCCGGTGACAGCAACTGCTCTAGCTTGGCAGGGAGTGAGCGGGCGATCCCGAGCGAAACACTCACCGGAGCCTCCATTTTTTAGAACACGAAGAGTATAGCACCAAATTATACAAGATGGACTATGCCCGCAGCGTAGTCGGTACTGAAAAAATTTCAGTAAAGGCTGCTCTCTCCGTATAATAATAAAAAACATTCAAAAAAAAGTTAAATGCATTAGCGGCTTAAGCATCATTTAGGTCCACCAACTTTAAAAACTTATCTATATCTCCTATAAAGCTAATCCTAAGTTATTTCCGCTAACTTTCAACCTCTTGATGTAACAAGTTTTGATAAGAAAGGACGTATTAACATATAGATGATTTAATGCATTCATGCAACAGTATTATTATAAGAGAGTTTCGTAGCAACAAGTGGGTATCCTTCTAATTTTTAGATTCATAAACTTATCAAATGGTGCAAGAAATAGACACCACTACATCATTTAACAAGTTTAGAACCTTCAGTGCACCATTTGGCCCAAATCTTTTCCCGATCAACTTTTTATACCACTAAAATAAACAATAGACCAAAAGTGACGGAAGATAAGATGCTTCTTATTTCTTAATTATACGTATCCCCAAAATCAAGGACCTACAGTGCACCATTTGGCCCAAACTTTGCCCGATCAACTTTTTTTCACCACTAAAATAAACAAAAGAGCCAAAAGTGATGGAAGATAAGATGCTTCACATAGGTATTCGTATCATTGGTATTCTTAAATAGACCCACTAAGAACGGCTATGATTACAACAGCATACAAACCATATTACAGTTCACCAAAATGGCATCCAAAATGATTTCAGCCCAAAAGCACATGATTTGCAGACCAACAAAAGATAGAGGTGTTCTCCAGGTTTACATCAGCAAAACAGCAATGAGGAGTCACCTTTTGTTTAACACAGCTGCAGTTGCTTCTTGCTTCTGGTATATGCAGCTGGGATGGAAGGGTCACATGCAACCTGACTTCTAGTTCCCCTAGCTGGAGTGGCAGAGACACCCTTCCTTGGTGTAAGTTTCTACTTTGACACCAATCTTCCTCCTTGGACTAGCACTAACATCCTTCATAGCTGCCTGCTCCTTCACTGCTGGCTGTTGTGATCATTGTGGCACTGCCCGTGGCTTCATTGGTGTCATCATATAGAAAGGGGCAAGGTGCACAACTTGGATGGAAACTAGCTCATTGGATCCAATGTAAACAATGAAGTGGTCATGTTCCAATATACCAAACACATATAACAATGCATAAATAGATATAAATAGATATATCACCTGAATTGATTGACCATCTTTCATGGTTGAGGCATGAAGTCTCCACCTGTACCTTCTTGTACTCTTTTTAATGTCATATTGAAACTCATGTCTGATAGCATTAGAAGCTAAAGCCATATTTATTCAGAGCAGTGGCAACTGCGAGAGCTCATCATTTTTTTAATGACAGGTGTGTAATTGCCAATTTTTTTAATGTCACACACGTAAAAGCATCAAAAACAAACTACAACTTGGTGGCGAGGCCGTGGCATGCCACGAGTTCAGCAGCGAACCAAGTGCATGCCAAAACTTAGACGTGGAAACTGCGGCACGGCATAGCAAGTAAAGGTACCGAACCAAACATGACCTAAAATTCCAATTTTCTCCTAAACAAAGATATCAGGGAGCCGCGAATGAGCCTGTAGTCCAGTGATATGCCTGTCTAGTGGGACGCTACCCACTAGGAATCGATCCTAGTGATCGCATATTTTTTTTTGAAAATTTTCTAGAAATTTCAGGTACACGCACGCGTGCGTGTTTAGTGGTACTGCGTGTACCCGCGCACCGGAGGTGATGTTGCCTCCTAATCTCTTCTTTACGTGTGTACAGAGCTGCACGCTGTGTGTACGCGGAGTGTGTGGGTCGTGGTCCCGATAAAAAAAAATATCAGGGAGCCGGTTATATGGTACGGTAGTGTTTAGATGGTGTAAAAGTTGGTGTAAAGTTTCTGTAGCACTTTTCGTTGTTATTTGGTAAAATTTATCCAATCATAGACTAACTAGACTCAAAAGATTCGTCTCGACATTTACAGACAAACTGTGTAATTAGTTATTTTTTTACCTACATTTAATACTCTATACATGCATCCAAAGATTCGATGTGACGGGAAATCTTATAAAATTTTTGGACCTTTAAATGAACTAAACGCACCCTAGAGCCTGTTTAGTTGGCATGTCTACCCAAAAAGCAAACTCAAAAAGTGCTACAGTACCTGTCACATCAAATCTTGCGGCACATGCATGGAGTACTAAATGTAGACGAAAGAAAAAACTAATTACACAGTTTGTCTGTAAAATGTCGAGACGAATCTTTTGAGTCTAGTTAGTCTATGATTGGATAAATTTTACCAAATAACAACAAAAAAAATGCTACAGCAGGCAAACCCAAACTTTTTCACCATCTAAACAGGCCCCTAAGCAGAGTAGAGACTTGTCTTGACCGACTGGCGGGCTGGCCGCTCAGTAGTCAGTATAGTATTTTTTTTATAGGCACTAGAGTACTACGTACCTCACTGCAGAAGGAAAGTGTTGGTGTGATGGTGTCCTCTCGCTGATCTCGTGATGTACTGATGTTATTGAGCTAAGCAGCGAGCGGCGCTGGAGCAAGCGGCGCTGATAGCTATGGTGCTCCCGCTGGAGCAAGCGGCGCTGGTCGCAGTCTTGAACAACGTCATGGGGAGGCTCTTCGCAGCGCTCGGCTCAGTGCAGGCATACAAGATGCTGAGAGACCTCGAGGCAGAGAGCGACTCCCTGAAGCAGGACCTTCACATGCTCGCCGCCGCCGTCGACGACGAGCTCACCGGCGCGAGGGGCACCACCCGCCGCACCGCCGTCGCGCGGGCTTACAGCCGGGAGATGCGCGCCCTGACGCACGATGTGGACGACTGCATCGAGCGGTTCGTGCACCGCATCGCCGGCAGCGGGCTGGAGGGCGCGTCGTGGCTCCGCCGCGCCGCGCACAGGGTGTGCACGCTCCGCACCTGCTACCGATTCGCGGCGGAGATCAGGAAGCTAAAGAGGCGCGTGGAGGAGGCGAGCGCCCGGGTGCTCAAGCCTCCTGAGGGCCAAATCTCCGGCTCCAGACGGCGTGCCGCCGACCATGCCGCGCTCCGCCCCGTGGGCATAGACAGGCCTATGGAGGAGGTCCTCGCGCTTTTGGACTTGGACCAAGTAGAGGGCCAACCGAAGGTTGTCGCCGTCGTTGGATTTGGCGGCGCGGGTAAAACTACCCTCGCCAGGGCAGTCTACCACGCCGCCCCTGTCGCCGATGCATTCCCTTGTCGCGCTTGGGTCGTCGTGCGCTCGCCGGAGGATGGCGATGCCGCCGGGATTCTGGAGAATATACACCAGCAGCTTCTCCCGGGACAGCAATATTCCGAATCTTCGCTCACCAAATACCTCAAGGATAAGAGGTACTGTTCATATTTCCTGGTGCTCCCAAATTACCCCTTGATGTATAATCAATCATGGTCTGGTCGATGAGGTGATAGCATTATGACCCAAAGAATTAGTGTGTGTATGCTAAGTATGATGATGGTGTTTCGTTCCAGTCTTGAATTATAGTCTTAATTTCAGGGAAACATGCGCCCTCAACCATATTTGTTAGTTTCACTATGTTATATACAAATCACTCGTCAAATCTCAGATTTCCTTTCAACCATATTTCGTTCCAGTCTTGAATTATAGTCTTAATTTCAGGGAAAACATGCGTCCTCAACCATATTTGCTATTTGTTTGGAAAGATAAAAGCATAGTGTGTCTGCAAAAACATCACTTGTTAAATCCCAATAAGCTCTGAAGACTTCATATTTTTTGTGGTTTTCAGTGCCCTTGCTGGATTGCAGGACTCTTGTAAACTAAAACCTTAGATTTAACAATTTTTTTAGAGAGAAGGTCTCCCCTGTTTTATAAGCACAAAGTGAACATAATTTGATAAATGGTTGAGATCGTATTTGAGGCACACCTGACACCCTAATCAGACAGAAAAGAACAACTAGTGTCTAAACAACTCAAACTCAGATTGCCAACCTCCCCAACTTCACCTACACTTATTGTCTTTAATTCGACTCACAGAATTAACTTTTTTGTTTTTTGCTCCTTCTATTAGGTATTTGATTGTTATCGATGATGTTGATGACATTGAGGAGGAGCAGTGGGATACTATATCATCAGCCTTTGAAGGAAACAGAGAAGGCAGCAGAATTGTAGTGACAACAACCTTTCGGCCCACAGCTAATAGACGCAGCGATGCTAACGGTTCTGTCTACAAAATGAGGACTCTTGGAATGACAGATTCTATGACAATTGCTCTTCGTGGAAGATGTACAGCTGAGTTGGTACAGGGTTCAGAAACACTCCTGAAGAAATGTGGCGGTCTTCCACTTGCTCTTGTCAGTGTGGCTAGACAGTTAAGTAGCGAAGATGAACCTACAGGGCAGTTTTGCTCAGAATTATGCAGCAAGCTAGGTTCTTATCTTGAACGAGAAGATGGTGAGCCCAACTTCGCAAGGCTTCGTGATGTGCTTATGGATAGTTACACCAGCCTCTCTGATCTCAATGTCAGGACCTGCTTGCTATATCTTAGTATATTCCCCAATGATCGTCCGCTCAGGAAGAATGTCATAATCAGGCGATGGCTAGCTGAAGGATATGCACTAAGTGAAGACAATACATTGAGTGAACAGAATGTAGCAAATGGAAATTTCAAGACTCTCATTGACCGGAATATAGTCTTGCCTGTTAAAACTAGGAAAAATGCAGAAATTAAGACGTGCAAAACCCATGGCATCATGCATGAGTTCCTGCTGCACAGGGCCATGCATGAGAAATTCATCATGTGCTCTCATGCTCCCAGTGACCCAATAGTTCGTCATCTCTTTGTCAATGGTCATGTTTGTGATGACACGAAGTCCACAAAAACCATGAAGATGGACTTATCTCGTGTCCGGTCTCTGACAGTCAGTGGGAATGCTGGTGGTGCTATTTCTGATCTTGGCAAGTATAAACTTATGAGAGTCTTGGATCTTGAAGCATGCACCGACATGAATGATAGCCATGTCAGGAAAATATGCAAGCTTTGGAATCTGAGATATCTGAGCCTCAGTTGCAATATTACAAATCTTCCCAAGGAAATAGCGAAGCTCAAACTGTTGGAGACACTCGTTCTGAGCAAAACGGTTGTAAATGTGCTGCCAGTGGAAGTCATTGGGCTTCCTTGTTTGGTTAATCTGATTGGAAAGTTTAAGCTTTTAGATCGATACTCAATGTTGAGTTGTAAAATGGAGAGACTGTCTAAAAATGAAGGACTTGAGGACCTATTCAGTAAAAGCAAGCTGGAGACCCTAGCAGGATTTGTTGATGATGGGAGCCAAAAGCAAGGATTTCTGCAACTCATGGTCCATATGAAGAACTTGAAAAGGTGAAGATATGGTGCGAGTCTACTGGAGATGTCGGAGACAATAACCACTTGAAGGCTGAACTGGTAAAGGCCATTGGGCAATACATCAAAACTCCCATGGGTGCTGGAGATGCTCGCTCCCTGTCAATCGATTTTCAAGGAGTACCTGGAGGATCACTGAATGCTCTTCAAGAACTCTGTTCTCATAGCACATCTTTGCAGGAAACATATTATCTCAGCTCACTGAAACTCCATGACAACTTATCAACATATCCTGAGTTTATTGGCATACTTTCAGGACTCACTGAACTGTGCCTTTCGTCTGCCATTATTTCTAGGAATCTTTTGTCTGTGCTTAGTGAAATGCCATTATTGCTTTATCTCAAACTGATAGCTGATGAGATTGATGGTTTCGTCATTAAAGGTGGCACTTTCCAAAGCTTGCGACGGCTGTGTTTTCTTGTGCGACATCAGAACCCTGTCCTCCCCATAGTCGAAGAAGGAGCACTTCCAGAACTTGTCTCACTCCAACTACTATGTAAGCATCTAACTGGTCCTTCGGGTATTGAAATTAGACACCTCAGAATGCTCCAGGAAATCGAACTTCATCCTGAAGTCAGTGATCCATTAAGGCAAGAATGGGAAGCAGCAGCATCAAACCACCCTAGCAGGCCGATTGTTTTGCCTTTCATAACTTGCAATGATCCGGTGGGCAATGAGCCTAAGAACCCATTTGCATCACCAGAGGAATCAGGGCATGAGGAGGTTGTCATCCAAGGGCAGCTAGCTCATGAGGCACCCAGACCTTATGTACAACATAGGCCTCTTTCCACCTGTGGCTGTTCTGGGCCCAGCAGTGAAATCGATGATTCCACATACCATGAGCCCATGGAGAGTACAATTGGAACAGAGGAAGCAGCTCTTGAGACTCTGATTGACGAGCAACTGCTGATCGAGGAGCCACTGGAACACACTCCTGTGCAGACAACGCATGAAAATAGTATGGTTCAATCAAGAACAAATGGGATACTGGGTTCTACTTCTGATCATTTAGTACTTAAGGGTAAAGGGGTGATCCGAGAAACAGCAAGCAACAACGAAACATATTGCCGTGGAGGAATGAAAATATAAGATTGCTATCCAAGGGTGGTCAGCCTAGGAGGAAATAAAATATGCTCTTTTGCTAACCGATCAAAGAGGAAGTTATGTTCAATGGAGCCAACTCAATATATTAGCCAAGTCACCCTTCAATTCTACCCAAAAAAAGGATGTGAATGAGTAATGATGATGATTTGGGTTAAGTCTCTTCCATACAAGAACTTGGTCTACATGGTAAATACCTATGGTCTGACCATTGACCAACACTCCAACAGTGATGCACATGCATGTCATTTCCTTCTTAGATGCGTTGTTTTTGGAGAGCCTTTATCGTGGGTCAAGTGTTGCTATGTTTGGTGCATGGAACTAAATATTCGGTTGTACATACAGTAGCTTGGTGTGGCATGATATATGATGTCATGTCATTAGTCTTTAATATTACCTACTAGTTTCTTTTGAAAGTATAATGTTACCTACTAGTGGCCATGCACGTGTTTATGATTGTGACAAGGGACGTCCTAAAATATAATA
>CM039608.1:37265563-37290045 GCA_022457205.1 Saccharum spontaneum
AATCAAGGTACATGTCATCAATTTGCTAGGAAGTCCTTATAGTCGAGCAATATTAGACACATGCATAATGAGTATATTATATAATGAATAGGACAACAAGGTAGGCCCATGCTATACTTGTCTTGGTTCACGAACTGCTGCTGGTCCTGCTGTTCCTTGTACGTGTCCGGATTCCTGAAGTTTTCCTCACCGTCTGAACTCGAACGACACGAAGTACAACACGCATTCCAGAACAGACGTACAAGCAAAACATGACTATGATTAGAACAGTACACCAACAATAAATAAATCTGACTAAAATGTTTACCAAAATCATCTACGTCTCGCTACGATCACAACGACGCGAAATGCATGAAAAACGGAGCTACAACGCACCAGTTACGAGATATTTACGATTCCAAAAGCTAGCTATTAACTAGACTTAATCGAGAAATTCAAAAGCTCCTAACAGGTCTAACAGTAGCACTATTGCGTAGATTATGAAATTATGAAACTAACACAAGTTGAACGGGTCAAATCGGAGCTAAAACGACGATTTTATAAATATTTTACTACAGTGGTAATTCTGTAATTAATCTGAAAGCGTATTTTTCATATAAACCGAAGAAACTACGTCTTCACAAAAGGAATGCGTAGTTCGGAAATGCGCCAAGGACGGCGGGTTAAGCGTGCCAGAAACTGAGGGGCTCTTTTAGAAATAGGACCCGCGAAGGGGTATGGAGATCTCGTGGCCTTTGGATTCGATTCGGACGGTTGCGATTAGATGGGGGGAAGGAGAGAGAGGCCAGGTCGCCGGATTTGAGGAAGAGACGGCGGCACCGCCATGGCCGGTGATCGGGACGTCGCCGGAGTTGGCCTAACCGACGCTATGGTGCACGGTTTTCAAAACCGAGAGCACCGGGGTGACGCGGGGAGGAAAGCGAACTCGCCCCGGAACAAAATACGGCCACAGGGTCACCCGCGCGGCGTGCCTGCCATGGCCGGCGGCGGAGAGCTCACCGGAGCAAAGAAATTGGGCGCTACGGAGCCCCATTCTCCAAACAGAGGCTACGGGGAGAATGCGGAGGGGATGGAGATCTCGTCCACGTCACAAGTGCGGCCGGGGAAAGCCCGAGGGGCACCCACCATGGATGGCGGTGGAGAAACTCGTTGGAGCTTGCGGACATGGCCCTAGAGGCCACCAAACGAGAAATTGGAAGTATGGGGAGGGAGCGGGGACGAAGGCGAGCTCACCGATCAGTAAAACGAGGAAGAGGGCGGCTCGGAGACGAATGCCGATGCGGTGTGGACGGACGACACTCCGGTGGTCGCCGCTGCGGTTCCTGGGAAGCTCTAGCGAGTGCGAGTGAAAAGGAACTGGAGAAGGGAAGGCGTAGGCGGGGTCGCGCTCCCTTTTGAAGGCCAGGCGCGGGGCGCGGAGACGCTCCCACGAAGCGGAGACGTGGGTGTGGGCGGCTCGGAGGTTACGGCTTGACCGGCGAGCGAGCGGGGAAGACGGTTGGGGGAGACGGCGCTGACGTGTGGGACCGGGCGGTCAGCCGCAGCGAGAGAACAAGGGCGCGACAACGGTTGCGGCGCGGACCGGGCCGGCCCAGCAAGGAAGAAAAGAGGGAGAGGGGGAAAGCCGAGCGGGCTGAAGGGAATCGGGCCAACGGGCCGAAATGGAGGGAGGGAGGGAAAATGAATAAGAATTTCCTTTTTATTTCCTAATTGATTTTCCAAATACATTTTCAATTGATTTTCAAATCCTTTTGGCATTTGAATAAAACCAGTCATCACACAAAAATATAATGCAACAGCATGAGTGCAAAATCAAGTTGCTAACCTTATGATTAATTTTAATTTCACAAAAAATTATTATTCCCTTTATTTAAATGCACACTCAATTACACAAATAAATCATTTTTAACTACTTTGTAATTATGAAAAATTTAGGGTGTTACAGTCCCACTCCCAAAGGTATGATGGAGTTTTTTTGCTCTTGCTTAAGTTGATCACAAATTCATAGAAGTGCTTATACTTAGTAACTGAAGAAGTGCTCATTAATCTAAGTCTCTTCTAAAAGAGACATTCGATGGAGTTAAGCTTGCATGGATCACAAATGCTTCTTTCCTATGAACTATATTATATAAGGAGGGTTATTGATATTTCAATGCATGTTTGGTTCCCAATCTGCTTATCTCCCAAAATCTAATCTGGTTACCATCATTTAAATGATATTTCTCTAGACATGGGAACTTTCTTTTATAGACAAAATAAGACTTAGAACTAGTCCTTGAAATCCGCTAAACCCATAAAAGAAATATGAATCTTCTGGTTTCTTTTAAGCAATACTTCAACTTCATATATCTTAGATGTTATTTTGCTCTTACAAGTCTCAGGAAGATCCAGATGCAATCTTGTCCCTAATCTGCAACAAACTCCTATCAATGTTCGAGTGACGTACTAGTCTTCTCTTGTGGCTCTTTTTATTATTTCTGAGGCTCTAGAATTTTTTTGGTTTGATATAACAGATGGGATTCAAGGGAAATGTTATGGTGACATGTTCATTATTTTGTCTTATAATGTTGAATATATAAGTATAAAAGACACTACATTGATGTGAAAAGGTAAATTACAAGCATATGTACACATTCTAAACAAGCAGGCATGCACTAGCTAATTTAGGTGCTAGCTTGTGCAAAAACCAGTTGAGAAAGAAAACAACATACATGATTGCGTGCTGCTGTCTCCTTGAGACACTGCAACAAACCATCTGGCTCCTGCAAACAAAATTATGTAGTTTAACATAAAAGCACTGATGCAAGAAATAGTATGTAACACACAAAACACTGATGCTTGACTGAATAATACTAGAATCTGGAGGAGATTCATAGCCAAGATGCATGACAACACATTATTATTATGTTAGTTACCACAAGCATATATATAGTCAGAATGAATTTGGGCATGCAAAGTAGGGTCACAACTCTATATATTTAGCTCCAAACCCTTAATTTCATAGCTTCACAAGTTAACATAAATTATGTACATATTATGAAAACTATGAGCTATGAGGGATTCCTCCCATTGTGCTCCTTATGAGAACAAAACTTTTAGGAATAAGATGCCTTGTTCGGCATCTTGTTGGCATTAGCTAGGCATTACATATAGTTTGTATTATTTGACACTGACAATGCAGATAGATATTTGAATAATTCAAAATCTCTTATCTCACCATATAAAGGGAGAATATACTTTGCCATAAGTTTTAACAGAACATGCTCAAAAAATATATGTCGATAAACAAGTACACTACAACATAATGCTCAAACTTTACCTCTGTATGCCAGCCATCAACAACAAATATATGCAAACACAAGCCATCACTTGTTGAGAAAACATGAGCTTCACGAATGTTCAGTCCAACTTCAGACAGCAAGGCAGACAACTACAAAACAAAAGTGTGAACAAAAATTCAACCCAAGTACTAATATGGAAAGTCATTCATATCTGGAGTCTAAATTGGCAAATGGATTGGTGCTCTAAGTCTTACCTGAGAGAGGACCTTTGGCTTGTCAAGGGTAGAAAAAATTATTTCATGAATGCGAAGAATTCCTACGTCTCTGCTGTGGATATTTGAGTGTCAATTTCTACTGTGTCATGAATGAGACAATACAAACCCATATGTCAACAGCAATTTAAGAGAATGATTTCCCCAAGGGAAGTTCCAAATATAGCACTTGACAAACTGGTTGGAAATAGCACAAAGAAGTAAAATATAAAAAACGGGTGAGGAAGACATGGCCAATCATTTTACAGAACACGCTGAATTGCTAATGACTAATAACCTAGATGTTTACGCTCATGATCAACCTAATTTGACAGTTACAACATGGCACAACTAGTCCTGTTGATGGTGAGTGGTGACTACAAAAGGTATCCTTTTTCCTTTGACATTATATCAAAGAAGTGGCTCTGAGCAATAAGATCTTGTTTGATACAACTCTGTTTCAATGGTGGACCAGTTTTTTTTTACTTCGGTTGGTGGAACACCTTTACTGGTGGAGCTAAAGCTGATTTTAAAAAATATGGTAAAACAACTTCTCCTAATTGTTAAAATAGTAAAATGACTACAATACGTAATTTTCTTTTTTTTTCTTGGCCGGCCTAGCTATCGGGTATCAAAATACCAGGGTACCTGACGGATGGCGAAATACGGCACCCTGCACATCTACTAAAGCCCTATCGTAGGGGTCCCGGTAAAACCGACCCGCTAAAGGCACTGACAGCATATCAGTCGCTCGAAGCCGAGAGCCAACCTCCGTCCCGCGCGGAGCCTTGCGGAAAGGTCTCGGGTGAGATAGGCGCCTCGGGCGGAACCTTCCGCCTCGTCCAAGCCCCATGACGTCATCAAAACGCCCGACCCCAGTGCCCTGTCGGGAACGATCTCCGCCTCGCCCGATCCCTGCAACGTAAGCACGAGAGCGCCCGACCCTCTTGGCGTACTTCTGCCTCGCCCGAGGGACACGTGGAGCCCTCTGGCAAGGCAGAGAGCTACGAGGGCCCTCACCACTGTCCCACTCCCGCCGATGGGACGGACATGACCGTGCACAGTGAACAGGAGCACGGGAACCACGCTCTGGCCCAACATGACCCTGGTCATTCCACCACGACAACATCTATACCTCTACAGCGACGGGGGTAATGGCAACTATACCACTTACCCCCCCTCTCTACGCGAATCCGGGCGCCCGTACCGCCCATCCCCGACGGAACAGAAGTACATAGGACGAAGCATGGCCACAGCATGTTGCACCAGCGGATGGAGATGCCAAAAGATCAACGCCCACTAGGCCACTACACCTCTGCGCTACAGGGGAAACTGCTCCCACCGGATAAAGAGGAAAACGGCCGCACCCGAGGCCACCTTTTTGTTTTTCTCTTTTATCTTTTCCCCATTTCATCTTTTTACCACAAATGTAACCCGAGCCCTCCCCTTGGAAACTATAAAAGAGGAGGCACGGGACACCTCACGAGGAGAAGGGTTCACAACAACTGATCGAAACAGACACCCGTAGACAACACTCACCCACTTCCCCCGAAGAGACCTGGGATCCATTCGCTCTCTCGAAAGCTTGTAACCCCTACTACGAGCACTCCGGTGCAAGGCAACACGAGCAGCGGTAGAACTCACTAGACGTAGGGCCATTCTTGCCCGAACCATTATACACTTTGTGTCCGCTTTGCACACCATCCGGGCCTAGACGCGCAGATATAAATTCACTCGTCGCTCTGTCTAGACCTCCGGTTTTCTAGACACTGACACTAGCCAAAGGCTCATGCCCTGTTAATAAAAAAGGTTCATCTTCCTCATCTAGCCACCCTTCATTTTTCTCACTCACCCTGTGGCTTGCTCCACCCACGTCTGTGGGGGCGTCCACCCATCGTGCCTTTCTGACCCGGTTACTCCTGCCGCCATGCCGTGACTTCGGTACGCCCTGCTACTCTACGCTGATGTGACGCGGTCCTGTGAGTTAGCCCCGTCCCCTTTTTTCCGCCGACGAGACTCCGCCCGACCCAGCTACTCCCACCTGCGGCACCCCCGCTACTCTGCCTCAACGTCGCCCCGGCGCGTCTCTGCCTTGGCCCGGCTACTCCTGCTCCACCCCACCTTTTCTAGAGACTAGTGTCTACATCCCACACGCCTTGCCCTCACAGAGAAGGGGCAGCTCCGGGAGAGCCCACACGTCTAGATGGAGGAACTGGGTGAAGCCACTTTTTTCAACTTCACCTTCGCTGGATGCCGGAAGCTTGTGTAACCGCGTTTTCCACAGATTCACACGAGGAGCGGCACCTTCTTACCCATTTGGTAAACGAATGTGTGAAATAGTTGCAGAAGTGGTAGGAGATCAAATCTGTACCAAATACGCCCTAACTCTTCCATTCACCGGACAACTCTGTTTACAACAAATGAAAAGCATGGTAGAAACATTCTACCAATTTACACCAATCAGGCACAAAGTCTCGTCTTTTATATAAAAAGGTAAGAGTTGGACCATCGTTATATCGTTCAAGATTTTATAAATGCAAATTGAAGCATGAGCTCTTTTGCAAGTCAAATCATGACAGAGGTGGAGGTTATAGATAGAGTCATGGCTGAGCTCCCGGACTATGTAAGAACATCTCCAATAGTTTCTAAAAACTAATTGTTAAATCAATGATGCTTGCAAGTGGCTAAAAAAGTTGGAAGCATATTTATTATTTGGTTTCTCTAACCGTTTCTAAAATTTCGCTCATTGGAAACTCTATCTTTACTCTTATTCTTTCTCACGCCCTTCCACGTCCAGATTGGTCGATTGATACATGTGTGTATATTTGCACACGATTGAATCGATTTTCCCAAGTGCGGAAAGATTGAGAGTTGAGTTAGGGAGTTGTTGGAAAGCGGGTTTTTTCAATGTTGCCAAAAAAATCAAGATTGGTAGTGTATTTTGGAGACTCTTGGAGATGCTCTAATACACCCGAGGTAGACAAAGACCTCGCGGAACTGGTCTGAATCATCCGCAACTATTCTTGTCTCTAAACTGATGTCATCCATACTTTCTCATGGTTGTTCAAATCCTCTAAATTCAGATTATATGTGCAATATATAACACTGCAAGATATATAAGGTAGAATTTGTTTTCTTCAGAATTGGAAGCTCATTCAAACTACAGACGACAAAGAGGTTGATCTCAGCCGCCGTCATTGAAACCGGCCAGAGACGACAAAGAGGTTGGTTTCAGAAGCACCAAATAAGGGTAACATCATATCAATCATCAAGCATTTATTAACCATGCAAGTGTTGCACAAAGAGCGTGGGCTATATACCTCGAAGTGGAAGTGAGAGAGCCCCATGTGTTGTCTTGTGAATCCACCACCGGGCCAGGGATGCACTGCTCATACAGATAGGCAGAACAACTAACGATTTCAGTATAGTGATACTAACACTTAATACTCTCTCAGTCAGTCAGTCTGTGCTGGCGCGCTTTGGCTAGCTAGCACACTTGAGATCGAGTTGAGAAACGATCCAGTAGAGTAGTGATATGCTCACGTGCAAGAAGCGGACATGGAAGACGGGGCGCTTCTCAGGGTCGGCGCACTCGTTTAGGATCCTGCGGTGCAGAAGCACGTCGTCCGCCTTGAACACGAACACATCCACATCGTTGGCGTAGCTGCACACATGCACGGGCATAGCATATATATGTTTTACTATATACGTACTACTTCTACATCTCCGTACTACTTTTACAGAGAGATGTATCAAGATGATGCTGACCTCATCGGCAGCCGCTCGAAGTGCCCGTGGAGCTGTTTGCGGAAGCTCGACGGGTCTGAAACAACCTCGGGGATTCCCTTCTCCAGGAGACGGTCCAAGATCTTCTCGATTTCAATGTACCTGTGCGAGCCGCCGGTCGACGAGTCTACTCGGTCGGCGGTGGCGGGCCTGGAGCTGGACCACTCGCCCTCCCTCGTGTCATCGTCCTCCATCCAGGGTTTTTTTTATCGGCCGAAAGTCGCCGATATTTCCGAAATTTCCTTTATATCCCTGGGGTCCGATAAAATTTGATATCAGCCAAATTTTTCCCTTCTTTCCTGTTTCTACACAGATAATCCAAAATCAGCCACATGACGGTCCGACACTTATAATGATTTATTCTTGTTTTGATTTGTGAACAAGTGATGTTTAATATCTTAGGAATAGTTTCAAGTCAAATTCTACAAATTTTTTGAAAAAAAATTTAAATTTTTTTGAATTTGGTCCGATATTTCCGATATATCTTGCTTATCCTCTTTATCCATGACGTCCGATAAATTTTAATTTCCGATAATAAAAACCTTGCCTCCATCTTCTCCTCTCCCGCGGTGCCGAGGTGAATTGCATGCCGCCGCTTATGGCTCGACCGGACATAATATATTGCGACGGAAGTCCGGCCGGTAGCTAGCGCCTAGGATTTAGCGGCTGCGAGACAGAGAGGAGGAGTTCTCGAGGGAGGAGGTCCGATGGCGACGACGAGGCGGACAAATGGGCGGGCGGGGGAATCCGAGGGGATGATCTCTCTGGCGGCGGCGGCAGTGACAGCGGCAAAACTAATTCGCTAATGACGCCGCCGTGTGACGGAGGGTAGGGACACATCCGTGCCGCGTCCAAATCTATAGTATCAATAACCTTTCAGGCCGTCCGGACCCGTGTTCCTACAGCGGTCAGGGCCAACGGCCACCCAGCCTACTTACCTTTCCTTTACGCTCTCTCCTCCATCTCTCTACCTTGTGTGTTACAAAAATCCCCACTCGTTTCGCCCGTCACGGCTTCACTGCGCCGTCGTCCACCCATCCCACTCCGCCGCCGCCATCCCCCGCCGCGCACCCCATCCCGCGCCGCAGTGCACTCGCCAACGCGCCCACTCCGCCTTGTTGCGCCCCGTCCCCCGCCATGCCGAGGTGCTGCCGCTACTTGAGTTCCCCATCAGGAAGGCCATGGCCGCCACGACGCGCGACCTCAGCAAGGAGATGTTGCACTGCATGTTGCAAACGTATGTTTCAAGTATTTCAGATGTTTCAGAGGTATGTTGCAAGTGTTTCATTTGGATGTTGCAAAAGTAGATCCAAATGTTGCATACGTTGTAATGATTATATACTTATGTTGCAAGCGTCTGTTCAAAATGTTTAATTTGTTTCGAACGTATGTTGCAAGTGTTTTATCTAGATGTTGCATATGTTTCACACATATGTTGCAAGCGTATGTTCTAGATGTTTTAAGTATTTTTAGATGTATGTTGCATCAAGTGTTTCATGTTGCAAGCATATATTCTTGGATGGAACGGCCAGAGTCTTGTGACGCGTGGATTCCCACATGCACGCGCGAAATGGAGAAGGCGCGGGTGGCCCCGTGTGCGCATGGGTGGCCCCCACATGCAGGTGGACGGTGTGGGCAGGGCGAGTTGTCCGGGCGACGCGGGCGGTCCCTGTGTCCGTGCGGGAAACATAATGTGCGAATCCGAGTGGCGGGGGGTGCGACACGGAGCAAGCGCCGGACGTCTAGGCACTAGCACTTCCTATAACTTGGCCCTATTCGTTTAGTTGAAATTTGACTTATGCTAAAGTTTATGCTGATTTGTTGTGAGAGAAAAATAATGTTCATTCGCTAAAAAATACCGTCGAAGAAGAGGGCCAACCTTTTCCTACACTTTCCAATCTTATTCATATTTATAGGATGATGATGAAGCTAAAAAATAAGTTGTAGTTTGAGTTCAACTATACTAGCTTCTATTACTATTTGAGCATTTGTATATATTTGCTATAAAGATATATGAGCTCCACGTTAAAAATGGATCCCTCGCCTCCTTGGTATCTTAAAATTTTTGATAATGATATATAGCAGGGGTCCGGATGGGGACGGACGCACCCAAGCCGCGCCGAACCCGATCCACCCATCCCGCACGCCGTTTCCCACACTCATCGTTATCCTTTCCTCGTTTACTCTCGCAGCGCTCCTCCCATTCTACTGTGCCACCTCGCCCGCCCGCCGGGACGGACGCCGCATGGCCTACTCGTTGTCATCCCATGCCACCCGCCGGTGCTCCCTCCCTCCCCCTCCCGCGACCTCCATTTCTACACCCCACCGGAGACGAGAACGACAGCGGCGGCGGCGGCTTCGACGAGGTAGGTCAATCCTCCTCTAGATCTGAGCCCTCCTCCTCCTCCTCTGGATCTGAGGGACACGGCGGTGACTAGGGTTCCAGCGAGCTTTGGGTCCTATTCCCTCCTCCCACCGGCAAAGTCGAAGGTGACAGGGCCAGGGGTTGGAGCAGTCTGCACCTCAAGCCCATCCCTTTTGCTGTTTGTTCGTTTTTGCTATTTTCTCCCGTGTTGCAATGGGTTTTTTTATGTTACAACAGATGATTTTCTAATGTTGCAATGAGATTTTTGGGTCGTTGCAACAGATGTTTTTGCGATGTTGCAGTACTACTATTTGAGATGTTGCAGTACATAATTTTCGATGTTGTAGCACATAATTTTCGATGTTACAATACATGTTTTTTCGATGTTGCGGTACATGTTTTTTCGATGTTGCACTACATATTTTTGTGATGTTGTAGCACATAATTTTCGATGTTGCAGTACATAATCTTTTGATATTGCGGTACATATTTTTCGATGTTGTATTACATGTTTTTTAATGTTGCACTACATAATTTTGCGATGTTGTAGTATTTATATTTTGATGTTGCACTACATAGTTTCTCCATATGTTTGCGATATTGCACTTGAACTGTTTTCGTGCCCTTGGGACAGGGGGCGCGGTGGGGGAACGGGTTGCGTTGGGGAACAGGGACAGGGACGCGGTGGGGGAGCGGAGGACAAGGGCACTGTGGACGCGATTTCTATTCCGTTCTATTCCGATACACGGGGGCGGGATTCCATTCTATTCCATTGCGCGGGGGCGGGCGATTTCACGAAGGGGAGCGGCGTCTAGACGCATCTTGCGTGCCGAACGTCCAGGCGCTAGGAGCTTCGTAAAATTTTAGTAAAGTCATTTGCATTTTTGTAAAAATGACTCATTACAGCATCAGGCTACTTTGTGATATTGGTATGACAATCTATATGTGGCACCCATATTCAAATCCGAACTCTAAAGTTAAAATTTTGTGTGTTGCACCTTAAGATTTCAGCAAAATTGACTGAATTGTTCAATATGACTCCCTATGTATGGCGGCATGATATTTTGTGCGGATTGGTGTGGTATGCAACATAAGTGGGCCTCACTTAAAAGCCGAGCCGTAATAAAATTAAAATCCTCTGGTTCATGCCTTAAAATTTTAGAAAAATATCTGGAATTAGTTAGAGATGACTTATTATAATGGACTATTGTTTCATACATTAGTATGGCTAGATATATATGTGTGTGTTTCACATCAAAAGCTAGACCCTAGAATTAAAAAAAGAAATCTCATTATCACATCTTAAAATTTTAGCGAAATTAACAAAAAATTGTTGCAGATGATTTAATATAGAAGTCAATACTTTGTGCAGATTAGTATAGTAAAATCAACATGTGGATCTTATATTAGAAACCCCAAGCTAAGATGGACTTTGTATTATTCATACCCACCTATTTCTAATAATAGGTGATGAATTAAACTAAAGATTTATCCATGGATAATACATATTCCAAAACATTACCCAACCTATTTAATAATGGATAAAAAAGACGAGTAGTTTTTTATAAGTAGCACTATATATTAGGAAAATTAGTAGTATCTTATATGGAGGAGCTCAAAATGCTCCCAGGTTGTAGCTAACAAGAAGGTTTTAGCTGGTATATGTTGCCATGAGCCCATGAGAAAGGGTTTGAGCATGAAAACCTAGGACGTACGACTAGAAGTAGATAATCTCGTCTGAGTGGCAAGTGGCAACACCGTGAGTTGGGTACCCACCAACAGCTACTGGACAAACGGGCATGCATGTTATGGCACTTTTGGGGGAGAAACGTCTTTCTAAGAGCTAGGCTGTATAAATGAAGGAACGGTATCGAAATAAACTACTCCTAGTTTGTTCTAGCTACGATTACGTACAATAGGAACTATGGGAGAAGTGTGGCTAGAAAATCTATAGAAAAACATACCGTTTAATTTAAAAGTTTAATTTATTTTGGTCATAATAAACTATATGAATATACACTCGTCACTTGCCGTTTGGCCGGCAGGGCAACATTCTTCCCATCGCCGTACACGCTTCGTCCCAAAATAAGTGCAAATCTCGCGCTTCGACGAGCCAACAAATTCGTGAGGCTAAACTGTACTTGGTCCCTACTATAGAGAATAAACTATTTATTGTGAAATATTTCTAAAATTCGTGAGGTTCAAACATATTATCGTAGAAATAACTATAATAAGTTTACTTCTAGGATTGTTTTAACCTTACATTCTCACATCATATGTTATGCACCAATATCTTTTTTAAATAATAAAGACGTCCATCTAGTGCAGCTTCGGTAGGAGTGGACCACATAGCTGTCTTACGATTTTCACATTGACAACTTATATTTAGGCCTTGTCTGGATCAACTAGAGCTAATAGAAGGCTACTGAAAAATGCTTCAACTAGTCCAAACAACTTACATAATACCTATATCTCTATCTCTACAACTAAAAAGTGGTAAATGTCTAGGTCTACTCGGGTAGGACGAAGTCACCGTGCAATCCCACGCCCCTACGCTTATTTTCCACACCGACAGGTGGCCCCGGCTCTGCGCACACCTCTCCCTCGTGGCTCGCACCTGCCCACAATGAAACCTCCTAGCAGGACGAAGGGAGTATACTTTGTCTGTTCCCCGGTGACTCAACACGTGTATGTCGCAGTTAACAGCACTGCAGTAAAAAGAAAGTATCTCTCCCTTCACCCCTCCCTCCTCGAACGCCTAATGCCCCTCCGTGCACCCTCTCGCCCATCCTCATTGGTACCTGTCCTCTTGCAATGTTGCCTTCCATGCACTGCTGCTTTCCGTCGAGGAACTGCCGGCGAGCAGCAAACCGGATCTATTGTCGCCCCGCACAGTCCATGCCATTACTCTAGCACTTTGCTGCTGAAGGGGCAAGGGCGACACTACGGGAAGATTGAACCCCTCCTCGGTGGCGGCCCTCACCTCCGACCATAGTCACATAGATCGCGGATCGTAGCGACAATCCACGTCCCTGGGACGGGCATTCCGGAGCACGGTTCGGGGTCGCTATGGTACGAATGACGGATCGCTGCATGGGACGTGAGTAAGCGGTAAATGTCCAGGTCCACCTGGGCAGGACGAAGTCACTGTGCGATCCCACACCCCTACGGTGCTTCTTTTTCGCGCTGACAGGTGCCCTAGCTCTGCGCACACCTCTCCCCCGCGGCTCACACCCGCCCGTGATGAAACCTTCTGCCAGGACGAAGGGAGTTTACGATGCTCGTTCCCCCGGTGACTTAACACGCGAACGTCACAGGTAACAGCTCTGTCGTACAAAAAGATAGTACTTCTCCTTTCACCCCTTCCTCCTCGACTAACGGCGGCATGGTCTCCCATTGAGTGCCTAATGCCTTGATGTGCACCCTCTTGCCCATCCTCGGTGGCGCCTGTCCTCTCACACTGCTACCTTCTAAGCACCGCGGCTTTTCGTCACGGTACTGTCGGCGAGCAGCAAACCGGATCTATTGTCACCTTGCACAATCCACGCGATTGCTCTACCACTTTGCTGCCGAAGGGCGAGGGCGACAACACGGGAAGATTAAACCCCTCCTCGGCAACGGCCCTCACCCCTGACCATAGTCACATGGATCGCGGATTGTTGTGGCGATCCGTGTCCCTGGGACGGGAGTTCTGGAACACGGTTCGGGGTCGCTGCAGTACGAATGACGGATCGCTGCATGGGACATGAGTTGGGAGGACGCTCCAAAAAGCACCGGATCGAGGATGAAGACTGGCAACGTGCTCATGCACCGGCCCTTGTGACCAAGCTGCCGGCGACCAGCACGCGCCAAGCCGACTCCAGCTGTGGGCGCGGCCTGCCGCCGCCAAGCCCTAGCTCCCTCCCTCCGCAGTCGCCGGCCGCCAACCGTCTGAAATCGGGCCGCCCAACGCCCGTTCCCCTAAACAGTACCACAGGGCTACGGTTTAATTAGTATAATTTCTAGGGTTCCCTTTGCAAAGTTTGTGTCCTTTATGGTTTAATCTTTTTCTTTGCGCAGGAAAAATCGGCTGAACTACTAAAATGCATATAAAATCACAGAAAAATCATAAAATAGAAAATCAAGTTGTGTTAAACTCCTCTTGAGTAGTTCTATGCAGTAGATATATAATATGGCATGACATTAGTTTCAAGTTTTTGTTGTAGATTTAAATCTATGATTTTCAGTGTTTAATTCATAACTGCAGTTTGTGTAGTCCAAATGGTATGAATTTTTTGTGGTAGGCTACTCACTGCATGTTTGATCTGTAGTAAAAATTTCAAGTTATTTGGATGCAGTATGACTGAACTATTGATTTAACTTGGTTTATGCTTGAGTTGTAAGACATTGGAGTCAGAGGTTGGATTAAGCTTGAATTAATTGTTAATGCTCCATGAAAACATATTTAATATTGATGGCTACAGACCAAATGTTACAAACATAACGCTTAAAATATTATTTTTTTGGTAATAGTATAATACACGGTAATAAACTTGAAATATCATGTCAAATTTTTCCCGTTGCAATACACAGGCATGATTCTAGTCATTGAACTATCAAAGCACCAACTAAGGCCCTGTTCGGTCTTCTTCGGCTCTGGCTCCTACCAAACGGTTAGCCATCTCCCTAGCTAGCTAATGCAGCTAACTACTAATTAGGAGGATTCAAACAAGACCTTAACCTATATATATAGAGAGAGAGAAATAAAAAAAGAGAGAGTACTCTGCAGGCATACATGCATGAGCTTCCAAAAAGGGAAATATGTTTTTCTAGTTGAAGTCGCGGATGTCACGGAGCCGTTTGGTATCTCTTGACGCCATTGAAAGTGTTTTAGGTCTAATTAGCATTAAGCGCATTATAATCATGTCTTGCATTCCGCCATGATCTTGCCATAGCGGCATAGGTTACTATACAAATGGCCTCCTTTGTTGGTCAAGTGGTCTTTCTCAATTAATGGTTGTACTTCTTGTCGATGATGGATCGTTTAATAGTCAAAAACTAAGTGTCGAAAGGCAAACACGATCTCTTCTAAATTGGCTGAGTCCTAAATTTGTTATGAGTGTTACTGGTAGTTACATAAAGTGGCCATACGTACGTACACCCAACATGAGTCGAACTCTACCCAAGATTTTAACCGCGCCGCCGCCGTTCATCAGTGCTGTCAAAGTTCAAAGACATCACCTGATGGAAAATCTGTTTGCGCGTGACAAGTCAGGCCATGCAACCATGCGTGATATATTGCTTATTTGCTTTCCTGAGCAGAGGTGAGCGCGGCCATGTTTGCTGGTAATATTCCGAAACCGTCGAGTTGGTCGTGCACGCCGTATCCGATGGAGAGAAGAGAACACGACAGCCCCAGGCGTGTTGTGTGGTGAGTATAGATAGACTTGCAGGAGCCACCTCGTCAGCTTGCAGGATACATCGAACAAAACAGCTACGCTCTAGCTCACATCATGCATGGTACCCTCCCGGTACGCGTCAACGTGAGCAAGGTTCTCACGCAAATGAATGTCCGGACGCTGCTCTAGTTCGAGCGCATCCACCGCGCCCCGTCCCGTCGCCGTTTGAGCGCATCCACCGTGCTCTGTCCCCTCCCGTCCCACGTATGAGAAGCACGCCCCGTCCCATCCCCGTAACAAAAACAGCACTCGTAACCCCGCAACACCGCAACAAACAGGAGCGCGCCTGCCGCACCTGCCTCACCCCGTCTGCGGATGCGCGCTGCGGAGGTGTCTGCCGGTCTCAGGCACCCGCACGGTGGCCTACGACGGCGCCCTAGCAACAGCATGGGGCTGTAGCAGGTCACATTACAACATGTGCAACACTGATCTACTTTTGAAACATTTAGATGCAACAATTGCAACATACGTCTGAAGACAGATGAAAACGCTTGAAACATGCGTCTGAAACACTTGCAAACACACCTGAAAAACACTTAAAAACCATAACATAAGCAACATCCAGATAAAACACTTGCAACATATGTGTGAAACATATGCAACATCCAGCTAAACACACTTGCAACATACGTCTGAAAAAACAGATGAAACATTGAGAACAGACATTTGCAACATACATGTGCAACCATTACAACATATGCAATATCCTGATCTACTTTTTCAACATCCATACAAAACATTTGTAACATATCTCTGAAACATCTAAAATACTTGAAAAGCACGTTTGAAACATGTGGTTTTAGCGCAACATCTCCTTGCTGCCTATGAGAATGGAGGATCATCGGTGTGTAGAGTTCACTGCTGTAGAGTTCGCCGATAGCGCGGAGATCCTCACTCCGGGGCAGAAGGCTGCGGAGGGTCACTCCGGTGGAGAGAGAGATGGTCGGGGGAAGGCCCACTGGTCGCCGCTCTTAGCACGAGCCGCAACCGGAAAGGGACAGAAACGACCGGGTGGGTGCGATGCAGAAAGGAAACCACACGACGGACGATGAGAGTGGAGAAGAGGGAGGAAGGCAGGCTTCAGCGCTCGGGCGCGGTGGAGAGGAAGGATGGTGGTCGGCCGAGCACGGTGGAGAGCGCCGCAGTGGAGCACGGCAGCGATTCGAGAGTGGGTTCGAGAATGGGTGTGGAAGCGGCAGCGAATCGATAGAAAAGTAAAGAGCGGAGTTTTTGTATTAATCAACGCGAGATAGTGTTTGAGGGAGTGGCACTGTTGGGCCCTTTGGCGGCGTCGAGGCCCATCAATGCAAGACACCCTACCCACGGTATTTCCGAAAAGACACATGATGCACCACTCCGAGACAGACAATGGTGATGGAATGAGACAAGTGTTTAATTAACAACAGAATGCTTCTCGAAACAAGCTGCTGAGCAAAGCACCAACAAACAGATATCTGCTGCGAAGGGTGGCACACGGGGGTTTATTAGAAACACAGTTGTACATGCGTGCGTGTGTATATGCTGTCACGCCCGTCGACGGATGCCCACGAATTCAACAGTCGCCGGGCGGGGCGGTGGTGTTCCACCGACAGCAGAGCACGAGCGCGTCGATCAGCTGTTGGTGGTGAACCTGTAGGACGCGTAGGATAGGAGATGGTGGCGTTGGTCCAGCACTGGTGGATCTGCTCCGCCTTCGCGCCGTCCCCGGCGGCGCCGAGCGCGACGTACAGCGGGTACAAGTGGTCCGGCGACGGGTGCGCCACCCTCCCGTGCGGCGCCCTCTCCTCGTACCGGTTCACGTCCTCGTATCTTCCGTGGAGGAGCGAGTCCTTGAGCCAGGCGTCGAACTCGGCGGCCCACTGCGGCACAGGCGCGTCGAACGCGCCCATCTTGCGCAGGTTGTGCGTGGCGCTGCCGGAGCCGAGGACGAGGACGCCCTCCTCCCGCAGCGGCGCCAGCGCCTTGCCGAGGTTGTAGCGGTACGTGCCGTCGCGGTCGGTCTGCACCGACAGCTGGCACACGGGGATGTCGGCGTCCGGGTACATGAGCATCAGCGGCACCCAGGCGCCGTGGTCCAGCCCGCGGCGGCGGTCCTCCTTCACGGGGCCGAACCCGGCTTGCTCCAGGAGCTCCTTGGTCCGCAGGGCTATGTCCGGGGCGCCCGGGGCGGGGTACTTGAGCTGAATGGGACAAAGAGTTCATTCATTCAGGATCGACGGCGAAACTTCAGATTCAGACCTTTTCTTTTTGAAGGAAACTTCAGACTTCAATCAGAGCAATTCCTAGACTGTGTTGTTGCCAGACAGCTTTGGACTATCATGTCTGACATTTTTGGTAGAATTCTAGGCACTGATTGTTTATCTATTGGTCAATTACGGATTTGTAGTAATAACTTCTTAGTTTGTAATATGCTTAGTGCTGCTGCCCTGTGGGGGCTTTGGAAACTGAGAAATAGGATTTGTTTTCAGGGTTTAGCTTGGAAAGACATGAGGTCGGTTCTTATTAACATAGCAGTACTGATTCAAGGCCGGGCTCTGCTGTGCCCACAAATGAAGAAAACAGAGTTCTCTATGAGGCTGGAGGAGCTAAAATTCTTGGCTACAAGACCAACAAGATAAAGATGAATGGGACAAGCTGTTGTTCCAAGAAGCAGTTAGTTGGAAGACCAAAGAAATCCCTGAGAAGCTGAAAAACAGAATCTGTGATAAACTGAAGACCGACGTGCTGTCAAACAAGAAGACATGGTTCAACCTGGTACATGGGCTTGGGAAAGCCATAGAAGTCGTGGATGGTGTCGTTGCTGCCGCGGATGACGTTGACCGCCGGCGTGGCCGTCTCCCAGTGCCCCGACACGACGAGGATGGCGCGCGGAGGCTGGTCGCCCGCTACCTTCGCCGGCACCCACGACTTGAAGAAGTGCCGCGCCGGGATCTTGTCGTCGACGGAGAGCGTGGGCGAGCCGTGCGACAGGAAGAAGGTGTCCATGACGGCCGGCGGGACTCTCGGCGGTCGCCGCCTCTGCCCCTACTCGGCTGTTGCGTCTGGCTCAGGCCTCGCTGCGATGTCGCCGCGCCGCCGCCGCCGCCGCTGCTCCTCCTCGTCCTCCTCGCCCTCCCGCGTCTCTGGTTTGGGTCGGTCTGCCCTGGCAGTCTGCCCCATTATTGTGTCGGATTTTGCGCGCGCACGTCGCGTCTGGTTTGTCAACGACGCGCAGTAGCAAACAGAAGCAACAGTACGTATCCTTCCGGCCTCCGCCGGCTGGAATCGGTTCGGTTTGCCGGCTCGCGTCGGCAGTCACTGGCGTGTAAGCAGTGACGCACGATGGCGTGTTTGTTTGGAGTCGCTAACAAGGAAAGAAAGCGGATTTCATAAGATGGGCCTCCTGATCTTGGATCGGGCCGGTCTTCCATTATGGGCTTGTTAGGCCATATATATGCACAGCCGAAAATTGAGAAAAAGTCACACATTATCTTTCTCAACTTTCACGAAAGTCCGCTTTTCCTCCCTAAATTCCAAAACCGGGCAAAACACCTCCATCAACTTTTAAAACTGTTCATCTTACCTCCCTGGCCCTATTATAAACAATTTTGAAGGCGGTTTTGTCTTCTTCTTTTTTATTTATTACGGCTGAATCTTTAAAAAATCATAGTAAATCACAGAAAAATTATAAAGTAGAAAATCTAATTTTGTTGGACTCCACATGAATATATCTATACAGTGAATATATAATGTGGCATGCTTTAATACAGAGTTTTTGTTGTGGTTTTAGATCTATGCTTTTATGTAATTAATTAAAAATAATTCATAGCTGCAGTTTCTGTAGCCTAATTGTGATGAATTTTTTATGGTGGGCTAATTATTGTATGATTGAATTGTAGTAAAAAAAATTCATACTCATTCGATCATGTATAGCTTAGTTATAGATTTATTTATATTTAACCAGCATAAACCTAAATAAAATATATAAATAAGTTATACAATATCCAATGAGTATGAAATTTTTACTATAGTTTAAGCATATAATAATTAGCCCATCATAATTAAATCATAGAACTGTAGCTATGAATTATTCCATTTAATTACAGAAAAATATAGATCTAAAGACACAGCAAAAAAAATTATACTAAAGCATACCATATTATATGTTCACTGTGTAGATCTACTCACGTGGAGTCCAACAAAATTAGATTTTTTATTTTATGATTTTTCTGTGATTTACTATGATTTTTTCAAAGATTTAGCCGAAATAAATAAAAAAGAAAAAGACAAAACCGCCTTCAAACATGCTTATAACAGGGTTAGGGAGGTAAAATGAACGGTTTTAAAAGTTGATAAAGATGTTTTGCTCTTTTTTAGAGTTTGGGAGGAAAAGCGGACTTTCGCGAAAGTTAAGTGAGGTAATGTAGGCTTTTTCTTGAAAATTGTTGTGGTCTCGAGCAAGGCCACCGGCCCACAGGTCTGCTTGGGCCTAGGAAAAGAACTCTCACACTCGCCAAGAGAGAGGGAATTTTGCTATAAAAAAGAGAGAGAGGGAATGATTCTCCCAAGAGAGAGAGGAGAATAGAGGAGAAGGCCGTGTTTAGATGCTTGAATTGGGGTGGCCGAATCACTGTAGAACACTGTAGTAATTTTGTTTTTATTTGGTAATAATTGTCTAAACATTAATTAATTAGGTTTAAAATATTCGTCTCGCAAAGTACAATAAAACTGTGCAATTAGTTTTTGATTTCATCTACATTTAGTACTCCATATATGTGCCGGCATTTTGATGTGATGGGGAATCTTCTTTTTTATAGTGGAATTTAAGGATGAATTTGGGAAACTAAACAAGGCCGAAGATGAAAAGAGAAGAGCTTAAACGCCCTGGCACATACGTCACGGCAGTCCGGTGGCAATCGCATCAATGCATGTGGAGCAAAAACGATCTCCCGGTCGACCTGGTACGCAGCCGCAGCGGAGGTCAGGACTCAGGACGCGTCAGCACGAGTTTTCAGAGTTCAGACACAGAAAGAATGATATCTTGCACCCATCTAGATGATCAGGTTTTCTCGGACGGCGACCGAATGCCCAGTGTCATGAACGTGGCTCCATGCGTCAATTTTTCTTTAAGACTTTGTCACCGAGCTCAATCAAATTTACTCAGAAATCAAACCACAGCAACAATCAACTAGTTTCTGGAAGCATAGGTACTGGTACAACAGTGAAGCATCTAGGAGACGAAGGAAGGAGAGAAGGGTAACTCGAGTCCACCGACTCGCCTCGACTAGAGCTCGCCGCCGGTTCGTGCTTCTCGTCCTTGACAGTTCATCCTCTTTGCTCGCTTCTGTATATGTATCACACTGCATCTCGTATGGCTTCAAGGTGAGTCTAGTGCTGGAGCCCATTTGCTCCTCCGACCCAATAGCTAGCAACCATCTATGACGCCTCCTCCGGTGATGAAATCGACTTCACCCAGAGTCGCCTCCTCTAACGATGAAATCGAAGAACCCAACTACTCCGATCGACAGCGACGTGGACGAAAAAACTAATAACCAAACCCAGGGGCATCCTCAGGCCCGTGCGGGCTGTGCAACCGAATTGGACTCCAAGATTTACTAAGTATTCTAAGTATATATAATAATTTTGGGTTTTGTTTTAATTAGAAAATCAACCTAAGCTCTCTTCCTTGGCCTAAAAACGTGGCCTGCTGGAGGTGGAGCACAAGTCACGATTGTGACTTCCTTCCAGAGACAGAGCTGCCGTGGCGGTTTTAATTTTGCAGGTAACCCTTCTGCCTTCGTCGCCTGGAGCCTTGGACGGATTTCCAATTCCTTGGCCTTGCCCTCGCCGTTATTCTTGTTCGTCACGATCCAGACCAGATCAGAGACACAGATCATCAGGTAAATTCTATGCTCAGCCCCTATTTTATATTTTTATTTAGTTAATCTTGGTCTATGCTGCTATACTTCTCAAGTGATGGTTATACAACAAGTATAATTCTTGGTCTATGCTGCTATACTTTGTAATATAAGTAATACATTTATATTTGTCATTATTTTTTTGTTTTGACACTGAATACTAAGTCCTCACTTAGTGTTTTGAACTGGACCTCATATTTTCTTGAGACACGCCTAAAGTAGAATAAAGTAGAAGGGAATATGTACACCGCCCACCTCACTCCTCGGTCTCCATGCCCCCGGAGCCAACGCAGACGCCAGTGAAGATAGGGATCCAAGGAGATCGGCACCGCGAACGAAACACCTCCCGGTCGCTTGCGCCCACCTGTAGCACGGGAACTGGGAAGAGTCTGACCACGTGGTTGTTTAAGGCTAACCTGGCCCAAGCTGCTTGCAGCTAACAGACCAAACAAGACCCATAAGTACTAGATTGGAACTTCTAACGGCCCAAAATAACGACCTGACAAACCCAACCAACGTGGCCTAGCCCAACGGAAACAATATCAGGAGGGCCTCCCGATTAGGCCCGCTGGGGCCTAGCAGGATAAAAAAAAACTCAAACCAAAAGGCAGCCCGTGTTGGGTTTTACACTATTTTATTTACTTTTTTTTACCTCATCTCTGGTCTGACACGTTTGATTGGATGCCCTTGGATGCACGGTACTCGAGTCGTATCTCACTGCCGACATGACGATGCACGGTACTCGAGTTCGTATCTCACTGCTGACGTGACGACAAAATGCCAGCAACGGGGGTGCCCAGGCAACGAATCTGTGCCTAGTATTTGATTCCTTCTACGCATACGTGTACTCTTGCTCATTTTGTAGGCCGATACGGGATTACTATTAACTGATGAATGTGTTTATCGCAGCAGGGATGATTAAAAACTCGTCTACGCGGTGAGCCTGTGCAATGAGTGGAAAACGAGCTCTTCCATTTTTTTTGTGTGGAAAAATTGATTTGCGTTTACTTATTATATCATTTGAAATCCAACTTAGAATCAAGTCAAAGGGAAAATGTCCTTCATTAATATCAAATATATTTATTTCATAATAACTAAACAAATAATGGAATCAGTTTTTAGAAAGATCCACGAATCAACATACTATGTTTTTTTTATAAATCAACATAAATAATTTTCAAAGGAAACTAGTAAGATACTCCACGGGTACTCGCTCGGTGCTACAATAGAAGTAGTTATGAGATACGTACAGATTAAACTTTCTAAACTTTAACTAGATTTTATAGAAAATACATGCAATATTTATATCTCTAAATAAATTTATTATAAAAGTATATTTAATGATACTATTATGTATTATAAATATTAATATTTGTAATATAATTGATCTAAGTTAAAAAAATACTGACTTCTCACGAAAAGAGGCCGACTTCTATTTTAGACCGAGCCCTGGTTTAGTTCCCAAAATATTTTTTAAAATATTTCAGATTCCCGTCACATCGAATCTTTGACACATGCATGAAGCATTAAATATAGATAAAAAATAAAACTAATTACACAGTTTAGACGAAATGGACGAGACGAATCTTTTAAGCCTAGTTAGGCCATGATTAGACAATAATTGCCAAATAACAACAAAAGTGCTACAATAACACTACAGTTACATTTCTCAAAATATTTTGCGAACTAAACAATGCCGCCCGAGGGGAGTAAGCACGTAGCATATGATGACTACAATGATGCCATGATGGATATAGGTGTGACTTTTAAGCACGTAGCATATGATGATGTAGGCGTGGCTTTTAAGAAAGATGATATATGCTACTGTTACAAGTACTTGTACTGTGGGACTTTTTTCTTTTCCTTACTGTATGTGTGTTTTCTCGGCATACATGTTGTTTTATGCCTTTACTCAGGATCACACACAGCTGCATGCGAAAACAAATTTTCAGACGCTTACTTGTTCACATGTGGCTCACCTTAATTAACAGAGGTGATATGAATTCACTTACCGGCCATGCATGCGCGTGAATGCAGTACTAGTGACGAACAGACATTCCCAGAGCACGAATTGAAAAGTAGTTTAGCTTAAATTAGTGGCGGGCGCCCATAACTTGGTTAGACTACGGTAGCCCGTAGCCATGCATGTATCGATTTTTTTAAAAACCCCTGCAGTACCCTAGGGACGCCCATGCCTCTGCATGCTAGTAGTACTTATCATCATCGCTCAGTGGAGTACACGTCCTATGCTGCTCGGATCTCGATCCATGGTGTACTGCACTGCACGCAGGGAAAAAAAAAAAAGAAAAGACACTTTTGATTACTACTCATCCAGTATGTTAGGCAGCTAGTAAAAATTATAAGCGCAACCATGAACTCAATTAGAGTTGCTAACAGGCCTTGCTCATTTTTAACAAGGGTCCATTGAACAATTACATCGCTAGTAGTCCAGGGGGGTGATGCTAAAAGTTGTTCAGAGTATTTCCGATAGAAGCCTCAAAATCATGGCTTCAACTTCTTATTTGGGGATTTATCCTATTTTTTATGACATATTTTGTGGGCTCAACTCAGCCACTAAATTAGGGCTCCTATTTTTTTATTTTCTCTCTTTTTCTCGTTTTATATATTCTACCAATTTGACCAGATATAAATATGTTACGAATTTATTTATATTAATGACAAATAATATTCAAATACATGAACCCTGAACAGGAAAATTTAAATTTAAACGACATTATTCACCATATCACATAGTTCATGAAACCATCAAGTCCACCAACATGAAACATATCAATGCATGAACTCTATCAATCTTCCAATGCCATCACCACCACTAGCATCCATACCAAATGAACTATATGTCTATATGTATGTTGAAACAACCACATCAATCCTAAATCGATGGGTTGGATGAGAATTGTGGTCATGCACCCAACTACCTAGATAAATCCTCTCCAACTTGAATAATTAGGTTGCCCATTTTAGGGCATGTTTAGCATCGCTTCTCCTCGAGTGCTCCTTCGGATGAGCCACTTTGTAGCTCCGGCTCATCTACTATTAAAAAAAAAAAAGCAAATCATCCTCTTTGAGCGTTTGGTATGGCCCCTCCGCTGAAGCTATTGGCAGAGTTAGAGTCAGAGCCGTGCCAAACATGTCCTTATTATTAACGAAAAACCACATAGTTTACTCAAGATTGATCATATTTTTTATAGTACACTTATTTAACATCGTAGATGACGATATATTTATCTATAAATTTTATTGTGATTAAATAAATTTGAGTAAAGATAAAAATTAACGTCATATAATTCGAAATGAGGCAGATTACCGTTAGATCAAACAATATCTACTCTACTGTGCTTACGCAAGGAGTGAAATGGTTATGAAGTTTTTATTTACTGCATGGGGTAAATAGTAAAGTATTCTAGTAGATTCGCTGCAGGGGGCTGTTGCAGTATCGAGAT